>JAOVYW010066559.1:0-21430 GCA_025775045.1 Hiodon tergisus
ATAAATGTGCATTTTGTGGAGATGTCGGTCTGTGTGTGTGTGTGTGTGTGTGTGTGTGTGTGTGTGTGTGTGTGTGTAAATACACATATATATTCCTGACCTTTGCCTTTAAATGCATAGTTATAGCTTCCAATATAGTATTGTGTGTTTCAGCATGAATAAGATGTTAGCCAGAGCATCACTCGTTGAACGTAAAGTTTTTATAACCGCAGAGGAGTAATATTTAGCAGGTTAACACTGATGGTGTCTGCTAGGATAATGAGAAGCAAATATAATAGACCTTGAAAACGTTAATTAGGAACATTCTAGTGCTGTAATATTTTATTATGAGTTAATGGTTAAATGGGAAATGAACACGTGTTAGAATATTCATGCCCGTGGATCTGCATGTAATCTGGCCATAGACAGTTGAGGCCTAAATGAGAAATACACATTGCCTGAGGCAACCTCATTACACAAATTTATAACGGCTACAATAAGTGAGAGTTGAAATGGAAAATTGAATTAGTTGCATTAGCATAACATCCAGCAGGAAATGAACAGTACACAGTATAACTGGAACACATTCGGGGAGGGTCAAAAATATAACGCCGATTATATACTAAGAGAAAACAATGTGGTGATTGCCAAGCTAAACATACTTTGATAACAGATTTTTTTTTTACTTCCACTGTAATGTAAGTATGCTTTAAATGTGATTTACAAGGGTTGTTAATCACGGACCACCTCACTGATATTAAATATAAACTGGGAACTCTTTAAGATTAAATTCAAATACACAATACTGTAATTACTCAGAACCAAAGCGCAGAACCAATTACTCTGAAGCCGCAATGAGCAAATGTGGATGTCATCATTAATGATTTCTAATGAATGGTGTGCTTAGTTACTTTAATATATTTTTACAGCCAAAAACACATGCAAGGTTGTGATAACCTTTAGCTTTTTCCCCCAGAAGCTTCTAGCCACCGAAATGAAACCTGATCTTGTCAAAACTTATCTTAGGAATGGTTGAGAAATATTTCTTCACTCTGTGGGGGAGTTGT
This sequence comes from Hiodon tergisus, assembly GCA_025775045.1. Lineage (NCBI taxonomy): Eukaryota > Metazoa > Chordata > Actinopteri > Hiodontiformes > Hiodontidae > Hiodon > Hiodon tergisus. The sequence goes on from JAOVYW010066559.1 coordinate 1,047, forward strand.
ATTGTTTTTGCTAATGTTAGCGTTCCTTCTTCAGTCATTTTGACTGTATCTGTTGACTTATCATGCCAGACCTTTCTGAACAGCAATGAATAACTTTTGTAAAGATGTTACAGGCTGAATGTGTGAGATCCCCTACTTTCTCTTAAAAATGCAATACCAGTGTAAAACTTTCAAAGCGAGGAGCTCTTGCTGGATAATCTATCAATGCAACCATAAAAGTGCGGGTTGTTGTTTCACTCGGTCGGGCTGGATGGAGAAATTGGTTTCCGTTTTCTTTAATACTGTTAAAAATACATGTTTTGTCTCGAGTTCTAAAGTGGAATCTGTGAGATAAAAGATGCCGTATATTGAGAATTACATTCTGCGAGTGTCTAGAACAACTGGTTCAGATTGCAGAACATAAATAAGAAACCAAGAAAAACTACCAAAGACTTCTCAGATATAAAAATCCCCCTACGCAAAATGATAACGCTCTGATAATCTCACTCAACACTACCTGAAATGTTTAAATTTAGATATGCTGGTGGCGTGCTTTCCCATTGCGAGCAAATTATAACTCTAGGGTTTTTCTTTTCCAAAAGCAAATAAATGCCACATTTCCATAAAGCTCAATAACCTCTTTTCACTCGCGTTACATTGTTCTTTCCTTACAGCCTGCAGAAGTTACTTTGTCAACGACGATAATGGGAGCGAGTCAGCCCAGCAGATGAAACCCGGACGGAGTAGGAAACAAACTGGATGGGGGGGGAGTAGGGGGGCCCAGGGCTTGTTGTCTGTTCTGGATGCTGACGTGATCAACTCGTTACTTTTGTTTTGCTGGTCGAGGTGACCCTGGGCAAGAACCTTGTATTTATGATCTGGATCTTTACCGCACACATTTGAAACCACTCATCTCAGGCCTTCATCCATCATCTGATTTATTTCTGCACCACAACATGACCTTGAGACCATTAGGGTAGTTTGTCTGTGGACACAGTTGGCCCATTCGCTCTTTCAGAAGCCCAGAACACGACCCACAATACGAATGCTTCAGCTGAAGTGCTTATTACTGTCATTATAAAGGGGAAATGTAATTACCAGGGTGTGCATTTTTGTAGTTTAGCAACAGAATGTCTAAAAGTTTTTTTTCTCTTTTTACCTCTCCGGCAAAAGCTACGAACCGTTTAAACCCTATGATTATTTACTTAACAAGCGCAAAACATTCAGTCTGAATGGGCCTATGGGTACTCTTGTGCCCTCAAACAGGAAGCCACCCGAATGAACTAGGATAAACTCGCGAGCAGGAGGCTTGATGACTATATTTGCCCAGATTGCCAGGACCTTTCACACTGCTATAAATACTTTACACTTAACTTACACCGAAAGCTATACAGTATACTGGACACGGTCGCTAGTATATATACATTACATCCATGTGACAGTAAAGGGCCTTTTAAGGAAAGGCTCTGATACAATTAGTCTCAATATAATGAAAGCCACTAATGGATAATGAACTTCAATCAGTAGTAACATTGTTTCCCCTACAGAGCACTTTGTGCTTAAACCAAGGGGAAAGAGGAACGCAAATCCTTTGGTGGACCGGTGGGAAGAAGGTGAGGGAACGAACAACTGGAACTCCCACGCCCAGTGCAGAGAACCCTGGTTAGAAACCCAAGCACCAAGGAGTCTCAGCCAAGAACTTTTATTTTCATGCTTTCATCTACCGAGAGGAGTGCAGAGGTAAATAAATGTCCTTACTAATGTGATTCATGAACCAGTGATATCCCCTGATGTTTGAGTGCCAATGCAGGCATGATGTTGGAGCTGATACATATTCAAATGAGAACTGCAGCCTCACCTAAAACCGTATAATCGTTCATTATAGGAGCTTTCAGAAACACAACCAATTACGTATTAAACAATGTGGGAAAACTAAGAAATAGCAACAGGAATACATTACTGAACTTAAATGCATTTGATGCGTGGTTGTCTCCCACAGATCCCAATTTTTGACAGAGATTCAATCAGTAAAAATAACTGAATGGGTAAAAAACAATTATAAATATCATCTTGAATGACGAGTGATCCAAAATATTACTTTTATGCGAAATTAGCTCAATTTGAGAGGCTGGGAACCAATATCGTTTAAATGAAAAGAGCGGGGTGCTTTGCATGTGCTCATTAGAGACAGTCACTGTTGTGTTTTTTCCATGTCCATCATCGACCCAATCTTTGTGTTTTCATAAATTTTATTTGTTCCCTGTCTCCAACGAGGGAAAAGATGTAACAGGAGTTGCAGTCTAAGGATGGGGAAAATCCATTCCTGGGTGATCGGAGTTGACTAGGTGGGATGACCTGAGCCAATTAAAATCCCCCCGTGTGTCTTTACTGGTCAAGTAAAAGCCAATCAAATTAAAGCTGTAAGCAGCAAGTGCTGTGTCAAGGCTAACCCCAAATGAGCATTCAGGAAGTTCAATGAATGGCGAACCCACACTTTTGCACCTCGTTTTATAACCTTCCAACTGTGATCGAGGCAGTAGCTTTGTTAGGGCAGTTATTATTAGCATGTCTGTGTTGCTCCAAAAGGAATTGAGGGACATGTTGTTTTGAATTATATCACTGTTCTCCTGCATCGTATTAAACTGGTTGTCATGGCAATGTTGCCACCATATAAAAAGCTAAGTATTGAACTGATAGGACAACGGTCATGTTATCTATATGCTGAGTTAAAGGTAATTTAAAGCCACAAAATTTTGTAACTGGCATGCAGAGCATGCACGTATTCATTGAGGCCACGTTATTACAGAATCGCCTGAAGGTAATGGGAGAAACTGGTTTGGGTCTCATGGGGGAAAGAAGTTCAGAAGTACAGCAATAACAACATGTTTCCCCCAGCTTCGCTGCTTAAACCCAAAAATCTTACATCTTTTCTTATTCGAAAAAAAACAAAAATCAGATATGTTTAAGTTGGATCGGGTTAAGTGGGGTTAAGTTTTTTTCATGCTTTTTATTTTGTTGAAAATCGACCAATAAAGAGAAAGGAAAGGCCAACTGCTCAAAGCACACTGATGCTTTGAGCTCTTTGGTCCCATCTGTCCGACTGCAAATCTTTTCAATTACGCTGGGGAGTGTTGGGGATTTTTTAAATCTTTTTTTATGCATTGAAAGTCTTTACATTAGCGAGAACGTTTCTGATAGACTTTGGAGTGCAAAGCGTGTAAGTGTCCATCACTTTCAGCACACAGGCTGGTTTAATCACATCCAACACCCCGTCTGAACTCTCACAGTCACTCTGCTGTGTGATAACCCGCTGTAATCATTTACACAATTCGCTCAGCCGAGGAACGCAATTACACATTACAAGGAAGATGCATAAAGTATGGTCAGAACACTAGAATATAAAGTGCAGCCACGTTTCGCAATTAGTGATATTATGTGCAATGACTAACACTGTGTAAACCATAATGGCACTCAATTTTCTGATTCTTGGGATGGAATCTTGGCATTAAGAGAGAAGGGAGGGGGCTGAGATTTGTCTGGCAGGTAAACCATTTCTAACATGTTTATGCTTTTTTGTTTCAAGGTGTGAATGAAAGCCAAAACTCTTCAAAGTCGTGTGACCTGCAACGTGCGGTTTCACTGTGGTTCGATTAGAAGCCATTTGCCCCAGGTACGAACACGTCACCTTCAACGCCATAAGAGCGGCCACACTGATAAGTCAAAAAATCTAAACAAACGCTTGATTGTTTTTAGCTCGCCAGGCTAATCGTGTCTCTCAGCAGGCTAGCATAAAAGACCCGGGTTAGATTTGGTTCGCGCGGACAAAGGTGGCATCACCCACCTAGGGACATCCCTTTCCTGGTCCCTGCTAAGGCCCATGGATTTGCTGAAGTAATGGTGGAATGGGCAGTCTCAGGCAAGGCCTCTCAAACTTGTTGAAACGGTTAAAGGCATTGGCCATCAGTCATTCTCTAAAGACTCGGACATGTTATAAAAATACAAAAATATTTATCTTCATAGGTAAAAAAATTAAAATAAATAAAGGCATCAGTTTACACCCCCAGGCAACACAGGCCCTTGACGGTGGGGGGGGGGGGGGGGGTACCCGCACCGCCCACCCCTTCCCTTGCAGACCAGTCCTCCTGCGCTTTCATTTTCAGCCAAGCCAATTTTCATTTTCTCTGCTCCCTCTGAGGCAGTTCTCCTTGCCAGTCTCCTCTACTCTGCACTTTGAGGTATTCTGAAGTTCCCCCCTCAAAGGACCTCTGACACTAAACTTGAATAGACTGAAAAGATCCTTGAGTTAGCTCCCCTTCTGCACCTATGACGTCATGACCATCACATTAAAACCGCTACACTTTCTGCTCTGGCGTTGTCCTTTGTAACCGGTTTAAAATGCACTGTCTTCGTATTTAATCTTTAATCAGAATACTGATGTAAAACAAACCTGAAAGCAGGCCGAGTTTATTGCGTTCACTGGCTTTTTTAACCTTTTTTTCTTAAATTATCATCATCATTTTACACATCAGGCCTCTTCTAAACTTAATTTAACTTAATTCACGTAACAAGACTGTGAATTAAGCTTCTGAATTTTTTTTAATTTTTTTTTATGGTAATTGGGATAGAAATAGACAAACCCCAAATTGGTTTCTGACAAACACTTAATCGTGTGAATAACATATCATTAAAAGCTCGATATTTCAAAGAATGAGAACGGGCCAAAAATTAATGAACATATGAATTAAATATATTCTTTATTAAAATAATTTACACTCCAACACAGTTACTAAAGATAAAGCCTTTTTTTTTCTTACCTTCACAGTGCAGTTACAGTTTCTAGACAGGCAACACCGCACAGAAACAACAGATATTACTGAGCAGAGAATTCTCCGTATACAGCAACTTAAAATGAGAATGGAAATGTTAACTACACTTCAAACACATTTCAAGCGTATTTCTTTGTAACCAAATCTGCCTATGAAACAACCGTGACGTGTGAAAAATACACAATGCACTGACATGCAGGTTTGCTACAGTAACAGAACGGCCCAGTCAAATTTCATCATCATAGGGTGTAGGGTCATTTCAAAAGCAATGTTAAGTTTTCATTAACCAGTTGTAAAAAATAGCAAGTATTGTAGATTTTAGTTCAGAAAAAACAATTACCATTTTGTAGTGGAACTCATTTTTAGTCGGTTTCCGAAAATAAGACGTATTCATTTTGTAATCAAAAAATACATTCATTTGCTCAGGTATATATTTGACTTCCAGCATATTCAGCACTGCACACTATATCATATTGATTGAATAAAAAATGTGATTTGCAGTGAAATGTGCTGCATCAGAATAACAACCAAAAAAGCAGACAGATCTTTCTTCACGAAGCTAAACTAGCTGACTGTGTGATTGTTTCTCCTACTTAGCACTACAATTAATAAATAAAGATCACATCTGAGTCATTTCGAACTCAGAGAAGGATGTAGAAAGAAAGGGAAAGAAAATATGTACTTGTCACCCAAGAGCAGCAACCGCTAGCATGGTCTCAAGGTCCCCAAAGTTTCAGAAGATCAGCCGCGTGATCTGGTGGCCGTCAGAATGGGCTGCTGCGATGCTCAGTACCTGCCGGGCAGTTCACAAACACAGAAGCCAGGCAGGCTGTACCAACAGCAGAAGATCTCCTTGAAGGTCTTTCGCATCTCCTGGCTGCGGAAGGCGTAGATGAGCGGGTCGATGACGGAGTTGCACATGATCAGGATGAGGTACATGTTGAAGTGGGACATGAAGCAGACGCAGTAGGGGTTCCGGGGGCAGGAGATCATGAGGACCAGGTGCAGGAAGAAGGGCGCCCAGCAGACCACGAAGACGCCCAGCAGTATGGTGAGGGTGACGGCGCCCTTCATGTTGGCCGCCTGCCAGACAGGGCCGCCCCCAGGCAGGGCGGCGATGCGCTTCATGTGGAGTCGCGCCAGCAGGAACATGTGCACGTAGAGCGAGGCCATGAGCGCCAGCATGGCGAAGAACATGGTGATGAGGCAGATCAGCACCGTGGTGCTCTCCGAGTAGACGATGAAGAGGACCCCCGAGGCCGTGCAGAAGGCCCAGATGCAAGTGATGACGATGGCCGCCCGCCGCACCGTCATGATGTTGTGGTAGCGCAGGGCGTAGAAGATGGTGACGTAGCGGTCCACGGCGATGGCCAGCAGGCTGCAGATGGAGGCCAGCAGGGAGCTACAGATCATGGAGTCGAAGACGTTGTCCATGCTCTTGATCAGGCTGGCGCGAATGGCCAGGTTGCCATTGGTGATGAGCGCCATGACAATGGTCTCTGTGGCATTGGAGGCACTCACCAGCATGTCGGCGACTGCCAGGCTGCAGATGAATAGGTACATGGGTGAGTGAAGGTTCTTGTTCTTGGCAATGGCGGCAACGACCAGGATGTTTTCCAGCAAGCTCACGATGCCCAGGGTCAAGAAGACCTCGGTGGAAATCAACAGTTGCTCATAGCATCCCGAGGAGTCCTTTCCATTCACAGGATCTTTGCGGAAAGCTTCCAAACTGTGATTGCGGTGATGAGCCTGTCCCTGATGTGAGGCATTCATATTAAAAGTGAAATGTGACTTCTCCGCCGGAAATCATTACCAGTTTTCTGCATTCCCTTGTTCAATCCAGCAGACCTGTGTTCTCCGCGTGCTTCTTTTTTCTGCAGGCACCATTAGACTGCAGATCAGATCACTCAGCGATAGTGTGGAGACGGAGCCAGTGCTGCCAGTCTCTGCCAGAGTGTGCCAGAGTGTGAATCGCAGCTGCACTTGGTAAAGCGAGGAGGGGACTTTACATATGTCAACCCTCCAGCCGGCTGACGCTCTGAGCAGCCTCATCTTCTCCCCGGTTCATTTGCTGCTTTGGCCCCACATGCTGTGGAATCAAACCAGTCAGGAAAGATGGAGAGAAGGAGGGAGCAGTGAGTCCGAGAGAAGAGGGAGAGAAGAGTCAGAGAGGAGAGGGTGAGACGAGTCAGAGGGAAGAGGGATGGGGGAAGAGGCAGAGATGAGTCCGAGAGAAGAGGGAGAGATGAGGGAGAGACGAGTTTGAGAGAAGAGGGAGAGACGAGTTTGAGAGATGAGGGCGAGACGAGTCTGAGAGAAGAGGGAGAGACGAGTCAGAGAGGGGAGGGGGATGAAGTTTGCTGCTGCGGAGAGAGCGTTTTGGCATGTGGCGGAAAGATCTCTTAGCAGGCAGACACCAGCGTCTCAGAGCTTTATGATCCGCTCTCTGCCACTTCTCTGCTGCCGATTCCTCCCCCTTTTCAGTCTCAGCCAGTAAGAAGTAGAGTGGGAGTCTGAGGTAAATGTGCGTGCGTGTGAGTGTGTGTATGTGACTGTGTTTCTGTGCTTGTGGGAGCACTGGCGAGGAGGTACTTGGGACACAGTATAGTACTTTTGCAAAGATCAATTCGTATTTTGCTAAGATTAAGTTTTAAATTGTAATTGTAATTCCACAAATACTGAACAACCAAAACAACGCTTTCCCTATATATATTCCTATAAAGAAAAGGACTTAGCATATCAACTGCAAATCCTAAAAATAGTGGCAACAAAGAGAGATACATTGACACAAGTGAGGTTGAATGCATTGCAATACCTGCCCTTTGAGATAAACACACATAGATGTAGATGCAACACGCGACCAATATAGCACACATGTATGTCCCTGCGAATGCCTAATCCACTGCAGCCTTTGGGTTATAACATTGACGTGGACTGCAGTTCCTCATCTCTGCTGTGTTTTGAACCACCAGTCTCTGGAGTTTCTGTATACCAGTATACTCGTTTGGTGATACTTTTCTCGATTAACACGGAACATCTATGATTAAAAGCTGGGTCTGTTTACTGATCTGATGAGTTTGGCATTTCGGAGACCTGAGAATGTTCAAAACATGTTGCAGAATCACATGAGAAGTGGTTTTCGGTACAGTGAAAAACAGTCCATGCAATTTGAAAATGCAATCACCAGACTGACGTATGGCGTATAAAGCGTATAAACGTTAAAAAATTTTTTTTACCTTTTCCCAAAAATACCCATTGTTTCTTTGGCTATGTTTCCCAGGGCAACCAGAAATCAGATGACTCGAAAATGAACCAGGCGTCCTTTATACAAAAACATTTATTGTTTTTGTTTTTGTTTTTTTGCTCGACCAACATGGTAATTTGAAAATCGTGTTATTTTCATTTAAAAAAAACATTCCACTTGAATGAATATTGGCCCAGATGATTAAACTGTACTTTGAAAGCCACCAGCATTTTTAGTTCAAATTTAAAAGGCAGTAAAACCGAGGACACAACACTCGATGCTAATAGTTTGGCATAATTGTTCATTCAAGCAGAAGTACAGCGTGTTCACCAGAAAGCTAGACTGGGTTCACCATCCTTTTTTTCTACATGACAATTGTAAATGTTAGAAATAAATTAATATAATTTGTGAATTACCACAACGTGAGCTGGACAGAGCAACACATTTGCACCCTTGCTCATTGGACTACATCTGTGGCCGATTCTTACTTACAGTCAGGGACAATTGAAGCAACTTGACAGCATCATTCTGCCAAATATCTAAATGATGCTGAAGGGATTACCCAAAGCCAAAATATCCTAGTCGTAATATTGTATTTAATAATATACAATACCTGCCCTGTTCACTAGATAAGTAAAATATAAATATTCCAGATGAATGATGAAAAAAGTAATATATTTTATATAGTAAAATATAAAATGTAACAGGCATCTCTAATTCCTTTTATTTTCATGGTTGTGCTGCTGCGTAGTGATGTCTAAATATTATTTCAATATAAAAGCTTTGACCTTTAGGATCGCAGAATATAAAACGACCTAATCATCAGATTTTAGGTGGCAATAAACCCGTTTTCTTTCTGTATGAATTGTTTACAGTCCAAAAATACAAGTATGAATACAATTGAGATGGCCCTTTTTCTCAAAAATGTACAGGAATAATATTGTGAGCACAGGGAGTTGGGGGTAGGGGGATAGGTGGGGGCTTGTGTTGTGGGTTTTGCCTGTGAATGGCAAGGTGCTACTTAAGGAGTGCTCCCGCGATTACACATAATTACTAATAACAGGAGGGGTCAGATGGTGGGGAAACCACAAGTGCTGTACTGTCTGCTTTCAGTATGAACCATATGAACAGGTCTTGCCTACTCAGAAAATTTGACTGAAGTAATTATTTCGGCCTTCATTAATCGGTCTATTTTCTAAATTTGTAAAATTTGTAAAATTTTTAAAACCACTCAAAGAGCTTCTTCCTAGTAAATTGAGCCCAGCTCCACCTACAAATATAACATTTTTCTTCTGTTCTTTGTTCTGGACTTGCACGACACCTTTCACTTACGATTACAATTTTGCTAAGTAGGTCAGCAGAGGCTTTTATCCAAAGGCTTGCGCAGTTCAGCAACATCCATCCTCCTACCCAGCTGAATATTACCTGAAGCAGCTGTGGTTAAGTACCTTGCCCGTAGTGTTACATCCTGCGTCAACCCAAAATGTTTATTATCAGTCCCTCTGTGAGCAGTTTCACTTTTATCACTCGTTATGGAGGGTCGTGTTAATTGGCTGCCGCGGTCTGATGACGAAAGGGCTTCGCGAGACAGCTCTGAGCACCAAACACTGAAAGCCCTCACGCACACACCCAGGGCATTAACAGTATTTGTGCAGCACTTGCAAGTTGTACCAGTCCTATGCAGTCGACAAGCTGGAATTTCACATTCAATCCTTCCACGAGCCAATTTCTGCACCCATGGGTTCTTCGCCTGAAAGGGACCATTCACATTTTAAATCTCGTCATACTATAAATTACCAACATGACTTTCTCTAAAAGAGAAATGACAGGAGCTTAGTGTAAAATGGCTGTGCAAGTGTAAAATGGCTGTGCAAAGTCTCCATGTTTTTTTTAAACACTATATTATTTATATTACATTAATATTATGTATTTCTATTCTCATACCATTGTGTGAGGGTTGAGAGACTAACGTTCATGGATTGGTTCCCAGGAACTGGATGTGTGCCTGTATTTTTCGGTCGTTGGTTAACCAGACAAGTTCGGTCGCTTTAGAAGTGAAGCCTTTGAGAAATGCCTTCAGGCAGTGACTTTGGGAAGTGCGCAGAGGTATGTGTGTCAAAGTCAAACGCATTCCTACTCTTCTATGGGAAAAGCAGACAACAGCCCTACCCCTTTTTTTTCGACGCAAACTTCTTGGCAACATGCCATTTTGGAGGAACCCCATTTCCAGAAAATCCAGAAAATCTGTGTGAGATAATTAACTGAAATGAGTGACAGCTAGTGCATATTGTGCATATAGTCTAATGCAGCAACCCCCATCCCCCAAGCAACCTGTTTGAAGGTTAAATGCGAAAACTAAAGCGAAGACCGACGCCTGCTTATCTGACAGGAGAGGCTCACAGCTAGAGACTCTGAGTCCTTTTTACATGTTTTTGTTCGATAGAACAAAACATTTTACTGCTCAAATGCCAGGCAACTCAGGGCTCCTTTTATGAAACCGGAGCGCAACAACCAAAAACATGTAACACCCAACAAAGGCTGCGATCTCATGCACAAAATGCACTCTCTAATGGTCTTTTGTGTCCGCGTATCTTACCACATCAATGACATGCACACAGAAGGAGAAATTAACTGTCTCTGAAAGAACACTGAGGGAGACTTTTCATCTGTGTCATACAGTAGAATCTTTTCAAACTCGTTGAAAAGTGACATAACAAGGCCACTCCCAATGCCTTATATGATTCCCAGGATAAACAGCATCTAACCAACTTCAGGTCAACCAGCTTCCTGAGTGCATCACCTGGCAATAACAGAAAATCCCGTGGATATCCAGGCGATAACCAACTTTTCTCTCTGGACTGAATGATGGAAATCCTTGATATGGATGCATTAGGTACATGCCCAAGTAAGTTCATTTGACTATTTAAATTTACATTACATTTCGAGTTAAATTTTTTTAATTATTATTATTATTTTGATGTTATTTAATTCACCTGACAGCTCCTTATGACACACCTTATTTCCTTTGTCCTGATAACTAACTTTATTAGTAAGAGGAAACAACATTTGGCAATAAAATGAAAGTTTTTTTTACTTTACTATTTTGCTTTTGGATATCAGGAATGCATTATTAAAAACCCTTTTGTAATTGTTCTAAGGATCAGCTGTGCATCGCCACATCTCAGTGTGTTTAATGTTTACATATCCTCGGTCATTAGTTTGTTACTCGTACGTGACATGATCAGTGTGTGTGTGTGTGTGTGTGTGTAGTTATAACGGGACAGAACAACAAAACTCGTCTGGTTTGGACACAAAGCCAGCAGGACGCCAGCCAGACAGAACATATAAATGACAAAGAGAAACCTGATCTCAGCTGTAGACCAACTGACTTCAGTAGTGTCTACTGTAAAGGTGGGACCGCACTGCAAACACGTTATTAAGGAAGGCAATGAAACATACAGTAAATATGACATGCAGGTTCAGTCACCGCCGCAGATTAAATTAAGAAAGGATAATGTGGGTTTTTAATTGAGTTGGCTGCGGCTAAATGGACCTTTTTTTCTCTTTTCATCAAAACATTCTGTGAGTTTAAACTTCTCCTTTTTTTAAGCACCATTAATTCTTCAGTTTATTTTGGGAATGTCTAGTGGAGTGGTTGATTAATTCAGAGTAATTGAATTACTTCATTATGTATTCAGTCTAAATTGAAATAATGAGCTTCATAGCTGTCGTAACGCCTGGCTGACTAATTTTGAAGGGATGAATTTTAATAATGTTTGATATATGCTTAACTCAGCTTTAGAGCAAAATAAATACATAGAAACTAGAGTTGCTGTTCTTTAACTTTGTTTTGAAGGGTCAGATCTGTTGGTTGCAGAGGATTTTGATTTGATGATCAGGTATCGGACAGATGTAACACCTCTGTTCGAGCTGCTCACCTCCAGTTGCTCCATTGCATGGTGGGGGGCAGAGGCGTGATGTGACCTGACCTGATTGTCCGCCTCAGATCTGCTTCCCGAGAGTGACGGTGAGCAACCAACCAAAAGCTTCCTCCAGGCCCTGGTGGAAATCTTGATGGCGCACATCAAGACGACCTTCGACCGGAGCTCTAAGGTTCTGGACTTCCATCACCCTCACCAGCTGAGGGAAGGCCTGGAAGGGTTTAGCCTGGATCTCTCTGATCAGCCAGAAAACTTGGAGCAGCTCCTGGTTGACTGCAGGGACACATTAAAATATGGAGTGAAAACAGGTAGAAGTTTGTCTGCCTTGTGTGACTTTGGCAAACATTAAGGGCTCAATTTCTGAAGTGTGTGTGTTGAATGGTAGAGTACATTACCTCCTTTCTGCCCTGTTGTGGCACTCCCCTCTTTCACAGGCAAATAGACACATTTCAGTTATCCTGAGCTAAAACAATGGTAGCACCACACTTACAAATCGTTTTGATCCTATAATGTAGCCACGTTTCAGCCTTACCTGTGCAAAGCTAAATGGTTTAAATGATTAAATTAGATGCACCTCCTAATTTCTCCTTTTGAGTTTAGTACTGTGGGTATGTAAAAATGTGCCTAAAATGTGACTCCACCAGTTGAACAAGTCTGCCCACTGTGATAAATAAGCTTGATTCCAAACACACACTCAGTAAGTGGAGTCCTCTGCACTGCATGGTAAGCATTATGTAACAGATTAATATGTGTAGGGTAAATTAAATGTCATTTTAATTGAGCCCAATTAACCAAAATGTCACAGCTGGGACAATGAGCTGGTGGAGGCAAGTGAGGGACGAAAACAGCATGATAAAAGCCAGCAAAGGGCAATGCAGCCTTGGAAGAGAAGAAATGTTAGTCCTCCCACTGAAAAAGCCGCTAATGGTTGACGTGCCCAAAACATGATGAGGACAATCAGTTGCCCTGTGGAAACCGTTACTCTGTTTCGATTTCTCAGAGAAACGGTGTGTCCAAAAGAGATGAGCTTCAGCAAAGTTTGCTCACACTGTGAACTCTTAGGCAAAAAAACGAGAATTTGCTAAAGTTTTTTTTCCTCATGACTCTGATCATGCCGGTCTCTAGGTCACCCGCGGTTTTTCAATCAGCTCTCTTCAGGACTTGACATCGTCGGATTGGCCGGCGATTGGCTGACATCAACTGCCAACACAAATATGTAAGATCCTTTTTTTTTTTTTTTCATTAAAGACCATTAAATTAGATCATCAATATTTCCTGTGTAACCCCCCCTCTATGACAACAGTACACAGTACAACAGACATATTGGAAGTTCAATGTATTAATACAATCTGCGTGATAAAATTTCACATTTTTCTACAGGTTTACCTTCGAAATATCTCCAGTGTTCATTCTCATGGAGGAAGTTATTCTGGAAAAAATGCGAGAGAAAGTGGGTTGGAAGAAAGAGGAAGGGGACGGTGTTTTTTGCCCAGGTAAAATCTCTGGCACCAGTCAGTTACAGGTGTCTGAATTTCTTCCTCGATGCCTTTGACTTTTACTTGCTTTTGGGACAGAACAAGACTTATTGGCAATGACTGATCCTTTTCTTTAATTTTTTTCACAGGAGGAAGCGTGTCTAATCTATACAGCATTCTACTGGCCAGATACAACTATTTCCCTGAGGCCAAGACCCGAGGAATGGCATCCCTACCCAGATTGGCATTATTCACCTCCGAACACGTAACCCTTTGTCTTGTTTAGTTACTCATTTAGCCTTTGCTGCACCAAAGCACATGACACCGGATACCTGTTTCATCTCTCATTGAATTGCATGTGACCGAGAGAAGAACAAACTGTGTGTTTTTCCATCAACCCACATTCATTCCAAATGAAAGATGAATACAAGGTCGCTATCATACGAGTGCCCCCTGAGCCGACAACGATGTGCAGGAAATGTTCATGACTAGTTTAATTGAAATGGACTTAAATTAGAGACACAATCTCTGGCAATCTGTTGAAAAAGGCGCAGGAAACCTTTGATGGTAATTACAACGTTTGTGAATTGTGCTCTTCCAGAGTCATTACTCAATAAAGAAAGCGGCTGGGGTTCTTGGCATGGGAACTGACAACGTCGTTCTGGTGAAATGTGACGAGAGGTGAGGACGATGTACAGTAATAAGAAACTGAATTTGGCCCATCAGTATGCTGAAGAAATTCTAATACCTCCTCTTTTCCAGTACAGCCATGAGCATGTAGTCTAGACGTCTTCCAGCCCCAGCTAATTTATTTATGGAATGTATTTCATTAAATGTTTTTATTTTTGTTTGTTTTCTTTTGTGTTCTTTTCTTTTTCTAACGTGAGGGGGAAGATGATTCCTTCTGAGCTAGAGTACGAGATTATACAAGCCAGAGGGAGGGTAGGTGAAATTACTAGAGTTACTACTTTATTTTATTTTTTAAATGCTCATCAGGGTTATCGTGGTATTAAATTGTGCAACATTTATAGTGTGTGCTGGTCTTCCAGAACTTCTTATTCTATCCACCATTAGTATTACGTCTCCATTTGTGCTGCTGTGTGTGGTCTTCCTTGGAGGGCTACGGGACAGAGACAGAGTTTATTAGTCCCGTGCACATGGAGGGGAAGTCTATCTCGTGCACACAACACCAGAGACGATCCCATCCCACCTCTGCCGTTTCTCCCTTCTCAGGGCTTATTCCCATTCTACGCCAATGCCACGGCAGGGACCACCGTGCTGGGCGCCTTCGACCCCCTGCAGGACGTGGCCGACGTGTGCAAGCGGAACGGCCTGTGGATGCATGTTGACGTACTTATTCTGCTTTCTGTGCTCTTCTGTTGCTCCGGCTGCTGCTGCTGCTGCTGCTGCTGCTGTTGTTGTTGTTGCCATTGCAAGTGCTGTAGTCATATTCTAATGCCACGTTGCAGAATCTAAACAACATGACCTCAGCACATTACTGTGTTATCTTGTTCCTTTCAGTTGCGCAAGCTACATTATGGCTGACCCAAACTCGGTACTGGAAATCCCCTGTCTGCACTGATTTGGCCCTAAAAAATGAAGCCTTTATTCATTTCTAACCCTAACCCTAACCCTAAACCCTAAATGCTAGAATTATCCTTTATCTGTTTCAGAAGTATCCTTCAATAAGTATAATGACCTCACATTGTTTAATTTTAAAAATGCGTTTACTTCCAGAGAATTCCAGTCGAGTTTTTGTTCCAGCTAAACTAAGCCTTGTTAACAAGGAAAAAAATAAATGAAGGTTATATATTATTATTGTTGTGATTATAAAAGGCCTATAAATGAATTGCATGCAATGGCATCAGGAAGAAAGGGTGCAAAATTCCTCTTTCTCTTCACCCAAGGCTGCGTGGGGGGGTGGTCTTCTCATGTCAAGGAGACATTCGGAGAAACTCCGTGGAATCGAAAGGTAGGATGATTGAGTCTATCCACAGAACATGTCGACTGACAGTTTTGAAGTTATTACCAGGCGGAAAATGAGTTAAACCATAGACAGGTCTCACTTTGCTGCTGCATTCTTCTGTAATAGGTGCACACTGGTTGCGATAGAAATGACTCTTTAAGCTACACAAAACAAGGAACAAAAGAACAGACCGCAACTATGTCACCTGACTTACGATACAAGCAATCCCCTAATAATTATCAGGCTGTTTCACTATTTGCTAATATTTATTTAGTTGTCTTGGTGAGATAAGCTAACCAAATCTATTCTCGAAAGGGGAAAACATTGCAAACGATGAGCTGTTTTGTTTTGACGTGGCTTTTGGCTTGAGACGCGTCTGTAACCTGAGTCACCCCATTCAGAAACTGCGGTGTTCACAAACTCATGCTTTTGTTTCGTCAGAGCGTCTTCTGTTACCTGGAACCCTCACAAAATGATGGGCGTTCCACTGCAGTGCTCTGCCATACTCATCAGAAAGAAGGTGAGAAGGGCAACAGTCATGCTTCCTTAGACTCTTTACATTTCCACCAGGTTAACGTTCAGGTCCCTAAGTGCCATCTAGGTAATGTTCAGGTCGTAAAGTGCCTCCTAGATAATGTTCAGCAGCCAGTGTTAGCCAGTCCTAGGCTACATTTAATAGGGTTTTATTTTTTGTGTCTCGTTTCTTCTGTTCTTAAAAAGAAAATCTTATTAAGTACATTTTAGTTGCCAAATTTTTGATTTGATCCCAGCCCTAGTCATTTGTTGAATGTTGATGAACAATGTGTGTCGTGTGCGTATGCATTCTACCCCCCCCCCCCCAGCATGGGTGTGCATGCAGGTGGGTGCCCCTCTAACCCACGCGAACACACTGACACACGCACACTTTCCCCGATGACAGGGCCTCCTACAAAACTGCAACCAGCTCGGCGCAGACTATCTCTTCCAGCCCGACAAGAACTATGACGTGGCCTACGACACTGGGGACAAGACCATTCAGTGTGGCCGGCACGTGGACATCTTCAAGCTCTGGCTGATGTGGAAGGCTAAGGTAGGGCCGAGACTTGATCGAGACCAGGGTCGGACCTTCATCCAACCATAAATTGTGTTTTAATTCATTTGTAAATAATTAACTGGTGGTGGTTTGGTATTGTTTAGGGCTCCGAGGGGTTTGGTACACAGGTGAACCGGTGCTTGGAAAACGCAGAGTATCTGTTCAACATGCTGAAGAAGAGGGAGGACTTTGAACTGGTCTGTAAAAGCAAGGTAGGTCTGCTCACCACTCACCACTCACCACTCATTTATATTTTAATCCTTAAATCTCTTAACTGTGTTTCCCAACCTATGCATACAACAGAAAAAACTCTTATATCCCTTAATTTCAATAACATCAGTCTCACAACACATCGTGATCATCATCATCATCATCATTGTAGTCCCACATTTTTCTTCCATTCTCAGCACCGATTTGTATAAGCAACATTACTTTAAATCCTCATCTTTTCTTGAATTCCACAGCTCACTTAGCTGTGTCAAAAAGAATGGACTTTAAACTGGCCAGTAGTTCGTTTCATACACACACCCTCTGTAATGACCTCTCACTAACCCGCTTTTCATGTTCCTTAAAGCCTGAACACAGCAACGTCTGCTTCTGGTACATTCCACAAAGCCTGAGAGGGATACCGAACGGCCCACAGAGGAACAGCAGACTTCATGAGGTAGGGTCGCACACACATACACTCCAATTCACACACATACCCTCAATTCACACACATACGCTTCAATTCACACACATACACTCCAATTCGTATTTACCATAAATTTCCAGCCGGCACGTGGGCCAGTCGGTAAGCTGTGGCAGGGATAAGTAAAATGCGGTACAAATGTTCTTTATAAAACATTTTAAGCCATAAATAGGATGCAAACAAACCACCCTTGACAACAGACAAAAAATATTTTAATCCTGGGTGTACCCTGCTTCGCGTCCTACCAGGTTGGGCTTGGGCACACAGCAACCCTGAATTGAATTATCAGTTATGGAGAATGAATGAAGGAATGAAATCTGCATTCCAGGTGATGTGAAGGTGGAGCATTTTAGTTTCTTAGGCCCTTCTACAAATAGTCCAGCGCGGCGCGCCCATCAGCCATGCTGTGTTTTTCAGGTTGCGCCGAAGATAAAAGCCAGAATGATGGAGGAGGGAATGGTAATGATTGGCTATCAGCCCCTGGGGTCAAAGGTCAACTTTTTCAGATGCGTGTTCTCGAACCCTGCCACGCGGAAGGAGGACGTGGACTACCTGATCGAAGCGATTACACGGCTGGGGCAAGACCTGTAAACGAGGATTAAGTACTAGGGGCCGAGTGAGGGCGAGCAGGAATAACCAAAATTTCTATATGACGCACGTTCGCTCCCAAAGATATTTACTACAACAAATTGAACAGCTCTTCCTCCAATCTACTCTGTTGCTCTGTTTTATAGTACCTCACTGTTATTATCTTGATGAAACATTTAACCCAAACTTTGTAATTCATCAGATTTTTCTTGTTTGTATGTTGAATTTAAATGCATAATATATTACAGCAATTATGTTAAGCTTTTGTATTCATTAAAACAGCATTCATTCTGATTTTTTTCTTTTAATGTAATCTTTAGTTAATAGGACAAAATGATATGAACTTTATTAAATACAATTTTTAAAAGCCTTTTTTTTTTGCTTTGTTGCTTCTGATCTCTCTTTTAAAAAAATGTTTATGCCAAATATTTGTTTAGTTCATGATTGGGAGGGTCGTATGTGTATTTTAAGTGCCTGTTCAGAGTCAGAGTCAGCTCTTTCCACACACACTGCACACCGCCCTGTATACACTGCACACATTAATGTTAACACTGCCCCACACACACACTGCACGTCTTAACAAAAACACATGTGTTAATGTTAAAACCGCCCCACACACACTGCATGTGTTAATGTTCATATACCCCACACCCCACACGCAACAAATGTTTTTGCTTTTTTTACCTGTCACCAAAGAGGCCTGATTGCTGTCATCCCTAAGCAGCATATGTGATTTCTAAAGGCTTTCCCTTCCTGAAAACAGAAGGTCAGACCCTAGTTAGGTAGTAATAGGGAGTCGTTGTGTAACCAGCGACAAGAGGTAATCTTCCAGGGAATAGAACCCAGATGTCGGAGCTCAGTCTTCGATGGGAGAAATGTATAGATAGTTAAGACCGAAGTCCTTTTAATGCATTCCACTGGTATTTGGGAGAAAACCTGATCGACAGGGGAGGTAAACGGCAATGTAATTCACAAGAAAGATAGCAAGTGCGTTGTCAGTGACTCTCTCAAACCTGGCAATCTGGCTGTCTGCGGTACATGGAGAAAGGTACCCTTCAGAAGTCTGCTGACAAGTCAATCACAATGCACCTACAGTCGCCCTTCGCGAATACTCAGCTTTCCCCCACTTTCACTCCATTTATGCTCAGCCCTCATGCAAAAGAGGGTGAGAACAGTCATGCAAACAGGACCCTCGAGCGTAAATATGAATCTGGTAACCCCGCCCATCAACTGAAGAAACAAACGGAGAGAACAAAGAACTGGAAGTCCCAAGCAACTGACAGGACCTAATGACTGGCACGATTTGTTCAGTTTTACAGTTCCATAGCAACTAGAGGATTCACTTCTGCAGTCCCTGCCCCACGTACGATAGGCAAGCCTGCTACCTGCAGCGTGAATAAACAGCGAATGCAATTCAAAGGCATACCTCCTTGAATTTTTCAAAGAGCTGCTAACTGAATCACAGCTGTTAACAAGTTAAAGCCACAGCAGGAATTTCTTTCGGACAGGCAAAGATCAATAGATTGAGAGTTTTCACTGCAGGAAGATACAAGGTATGCTCCATGCACTATTTTCAATTGCCTTTCTACAATATTAGAAGGGAAAGGTTAAAAGTATTTTTTTATTTGTCAGCGTCTCTTTATACTCTTCATAAAGAAAATGACAGGATCCAAACAACAACCAACCAACGGGAAACTTTCCATTGATTAGGAACAACATGAGCTGAGCAGAAGGCTTAACGCCACACAGCCCATTCTGTGCAATTACTTTTAATGGGCGAATGTTTCACACACAGAGTACTTTGTACCATCTAACATCTCCACAGAACCAATAGAACCAAATTGATTAATTTGCCTTTCACTATTTTTCGTTAGCTGAAGGACGCTTTCAGTTGTGTGGTATACTGGATTTATTTATTTATATTTTAATAGAGCACACTGAGCCTAAAGAATTTCTGGGTTTTAACATCCGCACGAAAAGATACATTCGTGCTTTCAGACAACAGACCTGTTTAATCACTTAATAAGGCTATTAAACTTCACAGCTGTTTTATAACATCATTGTTAATTGTTGTTATTTTAATGGTTTTAGAACCACTTATTTTTTGTATTTTTTTCTTTATATATTACTTAAATAACCAAGTAAAAATTAAAGCAACTTTTAAAAAATGGGTCAGTTAATACTGATTTATCCTGATTAAGGGGTGATTAAATGACTGTTTTACCTCTAAACCTACAATTGAAAACATTATTAAGCAAGTAAATAGTCTTTTAAATATAATTTAGTAAAATCCATTTTATAAGTCATCCTAAATTTACCAGTTTTAACTAGTATTTCAAGTTGAAAAAATACTTTTCCATAATAGCATAACTGCATTAAAAATTAGAGCAATCTGATTGGACGAAAATTTGGAGCGATCTGATTGGTCCAAATTTTCAACCAATCAGGTGGCTCCAAATATTCCACCAATCAGATGGCTCCTTCTTTCTGACCAATCAGACAGCTCCAAATTTTCCACAAATCATATTACTCCAATTATTTCAATCTTATTTTACTAAATTTAAATTTTCATTACTAAATTAATAAACCATAATTTTAAAAA
>JAOVYW010066570.1:0-14255 GCA_025775045.1 Hiodon tergisus
ATGGCGGACACCAGGGAGGCCATCGTCCACGCCTCCCACCTGCCCATGTCCGTCATCATCGTGGGCGTGGGCAACGCCGACTTCAGCGACATGCAGATGCTGGACGGCGACGACGGCATCCTGCGTTCGCCCAAGGGGGAGCCCGTCCTGAGGGACATTGTGCAGTTCGTGCCCTTCCACAACTTCAAGCACGTACGTCACCGCTCGCCTACGCGGGAAAGCTGCCAGTGTTAAAACAGCTCTGACAGTGTTCATGTCCAAAAGGGGCTCACGCTGACCTATAAACACAGAGTCGGAGTTGATTTAACACCAGCAGTTTTTTCGTTTTATATCAATGGGGTATTTAGTGTGGAGCCCGCTGTTATTCAGAGAAAGCTCAAACCCCCTTGTTAGCCTACAGCTACCTGTGTCTCTAGAACCGCAATTTCCTTTTTATGCCATTTTGTATATACATATTGCTTGGCAGACTTTTTAAATATGACCTAAGCACTAGAAACCAGAAGGAGTCACTGGCCCAGATTCAATGCCCATTGCTCCTGAGGATCCCATCCCAAGTATGCAACACCTGACGACACCCAGGACCTCCCTGTCGTGAAGATTAACTTAATTACAGCCTGTGCTGAGCAGCCTCAATTATATGTGGACGCTTTTTTTTTTTCTGAGCAGAATGACGGAACCATTTCATCGGCTGTCGTCTTTATTAGGGGGTAATGATGAAACCACCCCCACACATCCAGCATCGCAAGCCCCCCTGTTTCCAGCCGAACGGGCCCCGGTGCGAGTCGTCAATTTGACAGCCCGAATGACCAATTAGTGTCTTATTTAAAACGGTCGGCATCATTAACTGGCTTTGATGCTCCACTCCCAATATCTCTCATTTATAGTGATAAAAACAAATAGAAAGTAAACAGAACTGCAGGATGAAAATGTTAAAAGAAAGAAAGAAAGTCTAAATCAGAATAAATCAGGAAATACTTTAATTCTAAAACTCTTCATTCTAAAATTCATGTCAGAAAACTTGCACTCGAATAAAAGGCTCTTTTATGTTATTTTAATAACAAACACTAATTATTATAATGCTTAACTCTTAACTAAGACAGAATAATTAACAATGATTTTTTTTTATATTCAGATGAATTTGCATAATGAATAAAGTTTATCATTTGCGGCTGGTGGCAACAACACAACCCTGATTAATGGGAAAGGCTGTCTCTCTCTGTCTTAATTAAAACGGAAAGAAGTCTCTACGTGTGAAATACTAATTGTATTTGAAAATATCCTGACTGCATTTCACCAAAGTGGACTATACAGGGGAGAGTTGCAAGGCACTGAGTCAATAACCAACTGACTGATAAAGAAGTTTGTCTTTGTATTTTTATTCCTAAATCATTTTTTGCAATCTGAGGAATTTTTTCGGTCCCCTGACTATACCCATCATTCTGACACGCTTGATGAAAAAGCACTTCTCTGGAGTCGTTGGACGCGGATTGAATTATCTTTGTTTGAAAATTGAAAGACAGGTCCAGGAAGGTCCACAGATTTTTCTAGTGGAAAATGGTGAAGAAGAAAAAAAATTATATATTATATATATATATAAAACAGAGAAGCCATTAACTTGGCTGATGCCTAAGGCACAAGGGCCCCTTTTGTTATTTTAGGCAGTTATAAATTTGGATTGAGTGCAGACCTATATAGATTTTTCTGTGTGTTTTTTCGGTAAGATTTGTTTATTTTAATTAAAAATTATTTTTTAATTGTAAATACAACCTCAGCCATTTCCAAAACCATTTTAAAAACATAGATTTGTGAAACGGTTATGAGAGCCAACACTGCCAGGGCAAAGAAATTCCCCACCTACGTACATTGCTTTGGTTACGATGCTCCATATAGTCTCGGAACAACTTTGGATCTACATTTTTGTACTCAAATTGAAAGCTATCAAAAACCTACATCTCCTGTAATGTTTCATTACCTCCAAGGCCAATAGCATGTACTCAAAACACCACGTGACTTAAACCTCTATGTCCATTGGTTCATTTGAAAAAGAAGCCTCTTTTTTTGCTCCAGAAAAGTTTACTTTTTTTAGGTACTGGGTTTTTAGGGGACTCTTGTTTACAAGCGCTGTGATAAAAGTATACGGAAGGAGTATGCTTTTTAAGGTTGTGTTTGGTCTCCCCTCCCCAGGCATCTCCGGCAGCGCTAGCGAAGAGCGTTTTAGCGGAAGTCCCCAACCAAGTCGTGGACTACTACAACGGCAAGGGGATCAAGCCCAAGTGTCTCTCTGACTACGAGTCTTCCAGGACATTCAGCCCCTAATGATTTCGCACAACTTTACATAGTTCTTAATGAAATAGCACGTTTGGTGATTTTTAACAACAAAGTTTTTTTTTTGCATGTGTTGCCCCTTGGCTCTGTAACACAACTGTACTCTTGAGAACATTTGTATATATATTTATGGGGGGGGGAAATAACAAAAGATATTCTTAACATAACAGCATGCTGACTTGGAGAACATATATGCGATATCCGTTTTGTTTTTTGTTTTTTACTACAGGTTTGTTGAGATTTTGCTAAATTTCTAAATATTCTTACATTTTAAAGCATTTTTGATGGATGAGAGTGAATAGTTATAACTGTGGTAGAGTTATCTGCTCCCAAGTATTTTTCCCCTGATAAGGCAGATACATGGACTGTATTTTGCATGTCGATAATAAAAACAAACACTGTTTTCGCATAGGCTCTGAGATACCATTTCTGCGTTAGTAGGCCCTGGGCTCTTAGGCAGGATTACACTGCGTTCCCTCTTGCGGCTTTCTGCACATTCATCTTCCAGTGTTTACAGTAGTCTTACAAAGCCTTACAAAGTGGATGGGCCCTGCTGAGTCACTGTCCAGGTCGCTACCCACTGACGTGAACTGGCCACACTCTGACCACGGAAGACATTAAGGACCGGGGGTTCAAAGAATATAATTTACTTTGCATCATCAAAAGAATGGAGGGGTTTTGATAGTCTCTCTCCAAGAATGTACAACAAGGTCAAGACCTTGACAATGCTCTGTGTTCCAAAAATAAACAAGAAAACAAAATAATCTCTTCATTGGCGTCTCTGCGGTGCATTCAGGAGAGTGAAAGTCACAGGACAACGCACTACAGCGGTGCACGCTGAAGCAGGATTGTGATTTTGCTAGAGTGTTGCGAGTGTTAACGTTACGTTATGTTCAAGCATTTCAGTTACATTTGGAGATTGGGTGGCTTGGTGGGGGTTGAGGGGGGAGGGGTTGGGCGTGTGTGGGTAGCGGCGTGGGAGTGATCCTGACACACGAATGTTACAGATTCATGGATTACGAAACTCTTTGAAGTCCGGAACACAGCAGTGTTTCAATTAACTCTGTCATCATGCATAATTAACGGCACATTTCAACAGGACAGGCCAATAGGGAATCTGACAGAGAGGAAATTTAAATGGCTACAATAACAAACATGGCAGTTATATTTGCATTTTGCGAAGGGAGAAATCCAATTATTCTTCACTGTTATTGTGTAGGTGTTATGTTTACTGTGATCTGTCACTGGTAAACTCTCCCTTGTGAGCTCAATTAGTGAACTTAATTATTATGTCTCTATTATGTCTATTAATTAAGTATTACCCTTCTGCCACCGCCCCACACTGAACTTGCAATACATTTTGTAGCCAGCTACTAGGCCTACATATTTGATCAGATAACAGATAATCCAGCCAGTCTTAAGTTTAAAATATTGAATTTACTACGTAACGCTATAAGAGCTCTGACATATCATAAACCCCACCCCCAAAAAAAACTCAAAATCGGCACAAAGAATATTTGTCTTGAAGAAGCTGGGATTCTTCATTAGTGCAGAGAAAACAATAGGAACATTAACTCATTAACAAGTAGGTAGCCTCCTACACAGCTACAACCCCATGGGTTTTCCCATTATAACTGTGGTCAGGTGTGGAAGGATGCAGTCTCAAAAAAGAAAAAGAAAACACACTATCACTTCTCAATTCTATATTCACATTACACTACACACATAACCAGTAAATCTTTGGGGTGGAGTCCAAGTGACAGCTTCCAACGCTTCTCAAATAAGAGTGGATGTGATTGATTAATTGAGTTAAAGCATAAAACTGATTTAATGAACTCCAAGATGCTCTGTGAATAGACACTTTTTAAGACTTCAGATTTTTATCGGATACATAGAAAATGGTATATAATATGGATATTATTTGGGCCTCCATTTCTTTCTAATTCTCAAAAAAAAAAGGATGTTATTAAGTTTTTCTTTGTCTTTGATTTCACGTTAATAGAGCAAAATGTCTTAAAATCCATAGTATATAACTATAGCAACAACGACAAAAAAAAATCATATAGCTAATGGCAAAAGAAGAAACAATCGAGAATCGCTTGCATGAGAAATAAGTCTCGGTATCAATGTTTCGCTTTTGTAATTGTATTACTAGGAACCAAAGTTCTTCTGTCTTCCGGGGAAGAATATTTTAGAAGTACGCGGAAGTTCTCAGGGTGACATTTAATGGTTGTCGGAGGTACACGCGAGTAATTGAGTGATGCTCTTTTAAATATTTTTCACATAGATCTGTGAGGGATAAAAATCCAGCATGACAACTTTATGCTGTAGGATTCTGAGACTCGGGGAACCGGTTTTAAGAGGATCGAGAATTTTCCACCAATTTATAGGAACATCAGACAGGTATGGCAACGGCATCTGTTGTACAACATACTTTGAGCACAATCATATGTTAATTAGCACACTATAGCTTGTAAGCATGTTGCTATCTAGCTATTGTACAAACGGTGTCTTAGATTAGATTTTTAACTGGCTAACTGTAATCAAAAACTAGCTGAAAGAAGGAAGAACATTTCCCCCGTTGCAAGTAACGTTAGGTTTAATCAGCCGGTTAAGTTGCACACTACCAGTGCAAGTTTTTAGTTTAAAGATTGCTGCCAAACGATAAAGTGTTCGTGTCTGATTAGAAGAGTAACAGCCTACCACTTTTAACTGCTGTTGCTACTACCTACTACCCCTAACACCATCACAACAACAAAAACATACTTAAAACTGTATCCAGTCATGAAAGCCTCTTTCCCCCCCACCTCTTAACTCACTATGATTTCACGTTTTTGACACATCTAATCCTACAAGGGATTGGTTGAAATCCAAGCATCATGACCTCACACAACCTTGAACAACGGTCCTTATTCATTCAGCATTGCCGTATCATCATCATATTTAAATTTCATGTCAAATCTAAATTCTATTTCCTTAAGTAATATCACATTAAAACTTTTAACAAGCTATTTGAGTCATATTCCTTCATTTCCTTTGCCACCCCTGTTATGTCATTATGTTCTTCTGCTTTAAAAATAAAATAAAAATGTTTTTCTGGTTTTGTTTGGTAGCCTGCTGGGTGTGCAGTTTGTACGAACTGTCAAGAGCACAACCTGGTGGGACGAGCATCTCTCTGAGGAGAACTCGGGCTTCCTGAGGAAAGTAGTTCCTGAGGAATACAATGCCCTGACTGCCAACAAACTGAACCCGCTGAAAGACGAACCCTGGCCCAGACAGGAGTGGGAGGCAGGTGGGTGTGCAAGGCCTGTCTGGAAGTGTCCCGAAAAGTGACACTGGTCATGATACAGAGAATTATAGTAGAACATGACATAAATATAACGGAACATGATGGTAGAACTAAGTTCAAAGTTCTTTCAGTGTAACAAAGTTCTTTTTATCTTTTTATTCACAGCCTTACCTGAGGCTCAGAGTTTAGATTTAACTTCTACCTCGTACTTCAGCTCAAAGCAATGACGCCTTTCATTTGGATGCCAGAACAACTTTGGTCCCTTGCCAGCAGTACTAAAAACGGAAACCCAGTCTGCGCATTAAAAAACGAAATGGACAGACTCCTGGGTCTTTCTGCCGTGGGCTGTGTATGTGCGTGGTGAGTGAGTGGACGCTGTGTATTGTTTCCACGCAGAGAGTCGGCGAGTGGGGCTGGTGGCCTTGAAGCTGGGGATGATTCCGGTGTGGACTAAAGAAGGCGAGAAACACGTGGTGACCATGCTGCAGGTGTAGTGAAAAGCCTCTTTTTTCTAACCTGCTGAAGGCCTTTGGCAATATAAGCCAGTGTTCTCACAATGGTTATCTGAAGTTCCAGTCCCGTTTATTTCACGCCGCAAAGAGAACGTTAAAAGAAAGTTGCCTGCTTAGAGTGTGCCCACATCTCTGGGTGGGATGAAGAATGTCACTCTTTTCGTATTCCATTCAGTATCCGACGTTGTCTAAACGACTTGTGCATGTTAAAATACAGTTTTCAGTGTTACGTAGTTATATCTGTGTTGTTCCCTAAGGTTCATTTCCGAAAGACCAATGACAAGTTTAGAGCAATGCATTTAAAAGCCTTCTTATGTTTAAGAGAAAACCGAAAACCGTGTAGTTTTCCTAAGGATTTTATTTCATTCTTAAATTTTCACGCATGTATGAATTTCTGCTTCGCGCTCCAGGTACAGGACTGTCACGTCCTCAAGCACATGTCCAAAGAAGAGTTTGATGGGAACTCAGCGGCGCTGGTAGTGGGGGCTAAGAACGTGTCCCCGTTTTATGTGAGTACTCTGCAGCTGGGCGTCATTAAAGTGGTTTGATAAGCTGCACGTATGCCGTCTGGATTTCTGAAGCGAGGTCAGAAAGGATACCTTGTGCACCAGTAATCACGTGTTCAGAACTGTGGAAACCACCGACAGGCTCTGAAGCATTTCAGCATTGATTTGGCATAAATGAGAATCGTCAGTGTAGATGGATTGATGGCTGAGAGAGAAACCGCCCCCCTTTCTGAGGCTCATGGCGATCTCACAGAAGCCATGATGTGCGTGTCTGTGAGGGAAGTAACGATGAGGAATGCCCTCTCCGCTACCAGGGCCGAGATCGCTGGGTAATGCTTTAGTGCGACCCACAAAAGCAGGCTGGCTGGAGAGAGGCAGCGAGTGTTAGCGCTCAGGTTGTTAGCGGGGCTAGCCTCCTCAGTATCCGTAGTCTTGTATCAGCCTGCTTTTCCAAGGTTTTCCCTCTGTGTATTGCGTTGGCCTGTGGACTGATGCAGCAGTTCTCCCTCTCTCTCACGCACACAGAAGTCCGAAATGGCCATGGAGATGTTTCGAAATGCCGGCGTTCCCCCGAAACAGAAGGTGACGACGTTCAAGGTGTCGGACAATGCCGTCATCAAACCAGGTAACAAAAGGTCAAAATGAGAGGTGAAGTGAAGGCTCTGTGCAGTATGGGTGAACATTTTTAAATACAATATTAACAAGAGTTAAAACGTATGTGCCACGCCAGACATGCTGTGGTTTATTACTAGACTAAAACTTTCTTCAGTGACTGCTCAGCCCCAGAGTGTAGTATCATGTAATGATATGTAGTATCAGTTCTATAACACGGTGAGTCTTTGTTCTCTGGTTTCAGGCACCCCTCTGTATGCTGCTCACTTCCGGCCAGGCCAGTACGTGGACGTCACGGCCAAGACGTAAGACAATCTTCATAAGCCACACGGGGACGTTGCTGGGATGCGGGGCGGGCTGTACTGAACACACAGGGACGTCGCTGGGATGCTTGGCAGAGCGGGGGCAGTACTGAACACACGGGGACGTCGCTGGGATGCTCGGCAGAGCGGGGGCAGTACTGAACACACGGGGACGTCGCTGGGATGCGGGGCGGGGGCTGTACTGAACACACGGGGACGTCGCTGGGATGCTCGGCGGGGCGGAGGCCGTACTGAACACACGGGGATGTCGTTGGGATGCTCGGCGGGGCGGAGGCCGTACTGAACACACAGGGACGTCGCTGGGGTGAGGTCCAACCCCCAAGCTGCGGTAAGAGGGTTGAAAAACGGGATACTGCAAGTTAAGGACAGCCATGGTTCTTCAAGGGCTCTGAGACCCCAGGTGCCTCCTTTTGTTGGGAATGATTTCAGCTTTCTACCCAGCCGCTAACTGTGGTGCGGGCGCATTAATGAAACCCAGCCAGTTTTACATACATATTTATGTAAATTTTTATCTTGGAGAAATCGCCCCAGCGCACGCGGTTGCGGCCTGGGATTAAGCAACTTTGGAAAGCTAATATTCCATGCATAAAGCCAGAAAATAATTCAGGGGGAATCTATTTATAACTCTGGCATTAAATAAAGGCTTTGGCATCTAAGTGTTAGTGAGGCTGGGTGGCTGCGTTTGGGCCAACAACGCCCTTCCAGTATCTCAGATATCCTCTCAGGTATCTCAGTTTGGCCTGCTGGAGAGATTAGTGCCCTTCAAATAAAGGAACTGGAATTCATTCAAAACTCACTTTTTGAAATTGAGGTCAACTTTCTTGTTTTTTTTCCTCATAGCATTCGATTTGAGGAAACTTGCTATGATTGTTTTCTGACACGCTTAGTGGGGGTTTTCGCCCGTTTTGAGTGTTTAAATGATACATCATGTGCATTTCTTTTACAAGATTGACTGAACCCCTAGCTCTAACACGATAACTGTAATGCCCCCATTTAGGAATAAGCGAAGCAGATCGCATATTGAAGTTCAGACCTCTCACTGTGGTCAAATGATGACTGTCTGAGACACCTGGTGTGACTTATAGTTTCTATTAACCTGGCTTGCTGGAGTGTAAAATGTCTGAACGTTACGTGGCGTAGATGACGGAATGAAGCTGCTTGAAATGTTTAAAACGGACGCGTTTCAATCAGCTGTCCATCTCTTGAAGAACAGTCCGTGAAGAGGCTTGATAAGAACATCCTTCCCTTGCAGTTGATGTGTGTCGAACTCAGGAAAAGCAAAGCGGTGTAACTGGGAAGGTTTTTTTTTTTTTTTCTTCCTCAGTTGACTTTTTTAATCAAGCGTGGAAATGGCCAGCGTGGTTCCTTAGGTCCCTGACAAAGGGCCGCTCGCCCACCTACCCGCTATCAGCGAGCTCCTCGGGCCGATGCCATTTTCTTTCACAAGAGACCGGCGGGGGGGCTGCCATTCAGCTCTGCCTATCGGGCCGGTGAGCGAAAGGCCACCGGATCCGGCCTCTCTTCCTCCTCGCACTGCCTGGACCCTCCCGGTCCCTCACAATGTCCAGGTCACCCCTCACCCCTCGCTGTGGAAAGGCGAGAGGGGAAAGGTGAAAGGCGCTCTCAGCCGAAGATCGTCCAGCATAGCCCCCGCAGACGGCCTGTCTCCGCTTCTCTCTCTCTCTCTCCTCCATCCCTCTCTCTCCTCCTCCATCCCCCTCTCCCTCTCTCCACCATCTCCTCCTCCATCTCCCTCTCCTCCTCCATCCCCCTCTCCCTCTCTCCACCATCTCTCTCTCCTCCATCCCCCTCTCTCTCCTCCTCCATCTCCTTCTCCACCATCTCTCTCTCCTCCTCCACCATCTCTCTCCTCCTCCATCCCTCTCTCTCCTCCATCCCCCTCTCCCTCTCTCCACCATCTCCTTCTCCACCATCTCTCTCTCCTCCTCCATCCCTCTCTTCTCCACCATCTCCCTCTCCTCCTCCATCCCTCTCTCTCTCCTCCATCCCCCTCTCTCTCCTCCATCCCCCTCTCTCCTCCTCCATCCCTCTCTCCTCCACCATCTCCTTCTTCTCCTCCTCCATCCCTCTCTCTCTCCTCCTCCATCCCTCTCTCTCTCTTCTCCCCCACCCCCTTCAATGGCAGGAGGTCAAGCAATTAGAGAAGTGGCTCCCGGCAGGTATCCCTAAAGAAGCGAGCTGTCAGCGCTACCTAAAACGAGGGAGCAAGAAAGGGTCGCCATGGACATTTAGGGTTTGCCCGCGCTGCGTGGCTAGGGTGACTGTGGCCTCTTCACTCGACACTTTTGGGAAAAGTTAAACTGTGGACAAGTGCAATGCAGGGGAGGGGAAATGGGTGTCGATGGTTTAGCTCATCCTCGAGAGGAAGTACCAGGAGACAGAGCTCTGAAATCTGAAATCCCTTCACCTCCTGCTCTGAGGCTGTCTCCATGACTCACTGCCCAGCAACCGGGCCTGCTTAAGCAATGCTAAAGGGTTTGCTTCTCAACCGAGGATGACACTTTGACAGACACCAGGCTCAATTTAGTGTACCGGAGATGATATCTATCACCCTCCCCCGTCTCTCTCTCTCTCTTACTGACATGTACACTGTACCTTCTATCCCCAAACACACACGCACGTCTATTAACCCTTTCCCTTATCACAGCAAAATTAAGCACAAAAGGTTGCTGAACATGGAGTATAGACAGATATAGATACTTTCCCCCATTCCCCTAGAATTTCTTGTGCTTGTTCAGTGTCTTTCACACTGATGGAAACTGGCTCAAGGTGCACTTGTTTTCTTTGGGAGTCATTGGGATGCTATGTTATGTCATAACATCAGATCTGGCCGAAACAAAGGGCTTTTCTGAGTAGCTTGGTTACTCTCTCACTCGTGTGTCTGTGTGTTCTTTTTTTCTTTTCTGTTTCCTTTCAGGATCGGGAAGGGGTTTCAAGGAGTCATGAAGAGATACGGGTTCAAAGGTCAGCCGGCATCGCACGGCCAGACGAAGACCCACCGAAGGCCGGGAGCCTCGGGCCCGGGTGGGGTAAGTGTTACTGTGGCGAGAATGATGGCGTCCTCGTGTCTCTCCCAAGGACTTTTACAGCTGACTGCGCGCCGTCTGCCCATTTATCTCTATGACAACAACTGTCAGGGTTACGAGGGACACGCTACATCCGTAAACCTCTCCGGTGCACGTCCCCGCCAACGCCCGCGCGCCTATTAACCGTGGTCCTGGCGATGGCACGCCGCATCTGCCAACCACTGGCTTTCCAGAAAGCCTCCCCATCAACCCCCTCGACACGTCTCTATCACCTGGCCTGTTAGCACCCGGTTCACGGTGTGACTGGGAGACGAGCCGTTCCGCCCGCCACTCACCCTCTAATCCCAGTCGTGGGCCGGGCTGGGCACGTCAGACCCAGCCCGGAACACAAAGAAGGCCTATTCTGTGAGAAAGAACTAACGCATGGAAAAGTACAGACAGAATACTGATCTACTCTACAGAGCACTATCCACACTATTATAGCTATTATTCTGCCTCAGTCACGTGATCGGATCTGCATTACAAAGGCGCCTAGCGGCCTTTACAGATGCACGTTTTATTTGTTTGTTTATTTAAAAATTCGGGTGGGACGTCTGATTGCTGTGCGTGACGTCTGGTGTAACCCTCCTGTAGGATCCGGCCAAAGTCTTCAAAGGGAAGAAGATGCCGGGCCGGATGGGTAACGCGTACGACACCGCCCACGGCCTAAAGGTGAGCCCCTCCCCCCCACGTCATGCTCTGTGGTTACGCTGGGCGCCTGAGAGCCTGCTTCACGCACAGGTCGGGTTTTAATGAAATTTAAAGAACACCTTTCGTTTTTTTGTCCTTTGCTTTACAGGTCTGGAGGGTCAACACCAAATATAACATCCTGTATGTCAACGGGTCAGTCCCCGGGCACCGAAATTGCTTAGTGAAGGTAAACTTCCCTCTTCCGCTGCAAACCTCTGGGCTGTATATATTTGTATTTTAAAACCCCTGTGTCATCACTGTCCCGGGTGGCCACCACACGCTTGATTGCAGTGAATGGAGTCACCTTGCACTCGGCCTGACAACCTACTGCTTATCATGGAGTTCTACATCCTCCTACACCCAGCTGCTGGAACTCCGCCTCCCGCCCGCCATTCGTCACGCCCCACCCCTCCCCCCTTCCCCTTCCCTGCCTGCTGACCCATGGGTGCTTCTGCACAGTGCATCGACGCTGCGCTAAAGCGGGTAACTTCCGCCCGTCACCAGCCCTCGTCAGGAACCGGGCCGTCCCTTTCTGAAAAATTCTCTGCTCCGGCTGACCTAGCTGGGTTCCTTTGGTGTTCTGCTCTGTGGCCATCGGGACGAGTGGCGCGGCGCGTTTTTTCCCGAGAACGGTGGATGCGACGTCGCGAGTCGAATCACCTTTGTGTCAGTTGTTGTGACCTCTCGCAGTCACGCCGCCGATCGCTGCGTGTCGAATTTCGTCTTTGCCAGCGCGAAACGTACGCCATGTGGCATGTGTAGCTGAATATCATGTTCACCGCTGGCTTCTTTGGTTTTTTGTTTTTCGGTGTGGGGATCCGTAGCCAATTTTCTTTTTAAGTATTTGGGGCAGTAATACAAGTTGAAAGGGTCTCCTTATATTTCGCAGCGCTCAGCCTCCAGGCGTAGGTCTCCACAGTTCGGCGAGAGCTGACCACATCAGGGCTTTTGAAGGACTTTGTTGTGCTAATCATCACTTGAGCCTGGGGAAAGCGCATCTCGTCCTGTTCCTTTCTGTGGATTCGGTTAGCGGCCGTTTTGTTTAACCGCATTGAATAGTTAAGGGAGAACCAGGTTAACATTGGAAGGAAATTTAATTGATGGACAAACGGGTATCGCTATTCTTTCTGTGCTTGTGATGGCATTCACTCTTGTTCATTGTTGGACAAATCAGTAGTGCGTATGCAGGCGTCTTCAAACGTGAACATTAGAGGACATGGTGCCCCGCCCTGTCCCCCTCTCCCCTGGGCGAGAGCTTCTCTGGCGCTGTTCATTCCTCCCCGCCTCCTAGCACGCCGCTTCAGTTTTCTCTCAGGTAATTGAAATGAGCAACAGCACCGCATCCTCATAAAACACCCGAACTTCAGACAATACACCGGGACCGAGTGGCATCGAAATGCAGCCGCAGGGCACGTTGTTATCCCGTCTTTGGTTTCTTAATCCCTGTCGCACGTGGTCCCTGCATCGAGGAGTAGCCGTGCATTCTGAATGGGCTAGTTGCATCCATTTCCCCTAGCAACCGCCTGAAACAAAGAATATAAAAAGCGCTTAATTGCTCAGATCCTTTCAGGATGCAGTTGGATACTGCCTTTCCAGAGGGGAATGCTAATAGATTCTGGAGACCTTGTGAGCAGAGTATCGAGACGCAATCTCACCCAATGGCTATGCTGTTCTCTAGCATTTGTGTTCAGTCCTCCACACATTAGACTTAAATAGATTAAATAGACTTATTAAATAGAAGTTGTAGCGCAAGTCATTGTCTCTGTCTGTAGAAAAGGGGCATTGAAGAGAGAATGTCACCCAACAGGTGTAATCATATGTAATCTTACTCTCTCCATCATCTCCGATAAAATCCTCACAGACGAAGGAATTCATCCGAGTGGGTTTATACCCCCTAATGAGTGATCTGCTTGATTAATTCCTTATATCCAGTTTAATGAAATATCTAATTATTTTCTTTAAATTAAAATGTCACTCCTATTTAAGCATGATGGAATGAAAGGTAGTGTATTAACCTTTTTCTATCCCACTAAACTTCCTTCTCCCTATAGGCTCATTTTAGCTGTCTTTTGATTGTTTTGTTATCGCTCCTAAAGTGAGACATTAGCATTGTGGTGTATTACTACCTAGTTGTTTATTAGCGGTTATTGTTGCAGTTTGAGGCATGAATGGATGTGTGCTGTTGAGGTCTGAGTGGAAGGGCGACGAACTTCCTTAGCATGTCTGAAATAAGGTGTAAATTGTGGTGCTTAGCTGGGCATCCCTACTCTGGTATTTAAAAAAAGCGGAAGTTACCCCGGACTTCGTCGGCCTTCAGGAAGGAAGGCTTCGCTTGCGTTTGAACGCGCGAGAAGCTTTTCGTTCAGACTCTCGCTCTCCGGTGCCGTTGTGACGCTGCGTGGCCTTACCGTGTTGTTCCCTCTGCCCTCTCAGGTGAGAGACACGGTTTTGCCCACCCGCCTGCAGAAGAATCGGCAACCCCCGTTCCCCACCTACTTCGCCGACGGGGACGAGGAGCTTCCGGAGGACTTGTACGATGAAGGGATGTTCCAGTTCGGGGAGCCGTCCATCAGCTTAGCCTGAGAGCGGTCCTGTGTCCGTGTGCTTGATCCGGCTGCGGTGTCGCCATGGTGATCCCACCTGTGGGAGGGGAAAAAGGACAATACTGAGGGACTTGGGATGAAACGCATCGAGTACTGGAGGACCACGAAATTCCAAGAACATAATTCCCTCCCTCGCACAGGAAGTGACCTCACTTCTCGCTGCACGCTTCCTCCCCTTGCAGGATCCTCATTATCAACTCTTTTTTTTTGTGTGCGTCCCCATTAAAATAATGTGACATCCCGCGGCGTGCTCAGTTTCTACGTGGGGCATAATTTTGTGGTTTAGCTGCTTAGGTTGTAACCAGTGGG
>JAOVYW010066581.1:0-21427 GCA_025775045.1 Hiodon tergisus
ATATTCTACAACAGAACAACAAGTCATTTAGCAAGTTAGCATTTACATAAAATTTAAAACCATTTCCATTTACTGAAATTAGCTATGTATCGTTTACAGTGCTATATTCATCTGATCTGAAACATAGGATCTATAACTTACCAGTCTATTTTATTTCTTTAATATGCATTTAATTTCACTAAAGTATATGACCGTTTAGCTCTGACTTTTAAGCACCATAAAAAAGATGGAACAAAGGAACATCTAATAGCAATTATTTAAAAAAATTTAATTAAAAGTGAAAAAACTCTTGCTTTTGGAATATCCATACCTAAATATTCTGTACCGCTGGTGCCTGGAAAGCCGGTACGAGACACTTGTTGGCGACAAGCCAAGAGAAACCCTTTATTTAACCCAACTCAGCCTGAGCAGCACTCTGCTGATCACGTGAGACGGATTTGAACTGGTTAATAGGGTGAACGCTTTTAGTGCCACTTTGAAAGGTACCAAATAAAACTTTTAAATATACATTTGGCCAAAAAAAATTAAATAACTGTTTTCCTGAACGCTAGAGCAAGTTATGATCATTGGAGCCAGGCACACCATTTCCCTAATCTCGGAACGCAAAACTTATCGGCTTGTAAAAAAAAAAAAAAAAAGAATGAAAAAGCTATTAACCAAACTGGGTTCCCCTCCAATCAGCTAAAAATGTGGCTCCTTTGGGCACGTGATTGCCAGCACTGGACAATCAAGAAGTGCAAAAACAATGCCTAGTCCGACGAATCCTGGTTCCTATTGTTATAATGATGGTAGTCAGGATTTGGAGTAAGAAGCATGACTTCATGGAACCATCCTGTCTGGTGTCAAATATACGGGCTGGTGATGGTAGTGTAATATTTTAATGAATGTTCTCCTGGCACGCGTTAGGGCCCTGGATACCAACATGCAGGTGAAACGTTTCCAAACCTTTGTGGAACCAATGTCCCTAAGAATTCAGGTATTCTGGAGGCAAAGGGGGGGGGGGCGACCTGGTCCTAGATGGGTATACCTAATAAACTGGCCACTAGATGTGTATATGATTATAAAAATAATTTTGTTTTATTTAAGTCATACGGCACACCCCGCCTTATTCGGCTTTAGAATAATCCAGAAAACAGATTACAGAATGGTAAGACAGGTAGACTTTATAAAGCCAATACATATAATTGTGAGGGCCTCATGGCTGCCACATGCCTCAAAGAGATAATGACTTCAACAAACTTACCATGGGAATTTTCACCACTTCACTTGGGTTACTTTGGATTTCTGTAAAAGAAAAAAATATGCTTTGTATATTATGTACATTTATTTTAGTCGACACCAATATTTCAAAGATATTTCGGATTTTGATGAATGTATCTCTATGAAACGGCTCAGCATTTTCACATGGTAGACAACACAAACTAAACGACACAGTGCAATACCAATTACAATTAAAAATATAGTTGCAAGCAACAATGAGAGGGTTCCTGCAGCCCCTCATCCGTCATCTCCCACAACATCACTTCACTGAATTTGAAGTCATTTGGACAAAAGAGTAATTTTAGGCAAACACTTTAAATTAACATTTTTCTCTTTTTCTAGGTTTCACCAAATTTGTGCTATAGCAAAAAATCCAATATGGCAGACTTTATGGGTTCTATGGACTTTTTTTGTCCGTTATGAGCCATAACATACAGTGGGGAGAACAAGTATTTGATACACTGCCGATTTTGCAGGTTTTCCCACTTACAAAGCATGTATAGATCTGTAATTTTTATCATAGGTACACTTCAACTGTGAGAGACGGAATCTAAAACAAAAACCCAGAAAATCACATATACAGCTATTAATGATCCCACTGTTTAGGTAGGGCTACTCCCTCTTATCCATCTTCAAGATGAACCACAAGCTTCTACAACTGGGACAATCTGCTTTGAATACTCAGACAATAAAACAAAATGTTAAATTAAACTATCAATATTCTAATTTCAGTGTGAAATCACTAGTACAGTTGAAGCTTCAGGCATTCAAAATGATCGTGTCAGTGTTTGCTAGATACATAAACGGAGGGTTAACTACCTATAGGAACACATAAACTGCTCTAAGGACAGAAAATACGTTTGCATCGGTAATGATTATGCACTGCCATTAGCTAGCTTGCTACTAGGCCATTGGCTTCCACTGTCAACGGTTTTTTTAGTTTGCAAGTGTTACTTCAAAGTTGAGGTACTTTGGTGATAACTAAAGTTCAGTGGTTCTGAAGATTTATCTGAAAATGATTAACTCAAAAGCAAAATGTATATCTGAGATGTAGAAATGGACAATCAGTTAGGAAGAAACTCAGAATGTAGAAAAAAAACATTTGACATTAAGTGTGACCGTTTTTGTACACTAAAATAATCCTGCTGTCTATTATAATGGACATTCTGTAAAAATAAAACGGTGATTAAAAATAAAAGTGATTCAGAAAGTCAAAATTTTTAGATTTTTTTTTAGGTAGAAAAAAAATCGGCATACCTCTTCTCACTTGCACTCTCCTCAAGACCCCAACTATAGCATAGCTCTTCAGTGAGGTGTGATCTGAAATCCAAGTACTGTTATGTGTTCTTATCAGATATTTACTGTCAGATGTGTCTGATATATGTGCTGGCTGCATATGTCCAACATTTATGAGTCATTAGTTATATGTATTAACAAAAAATGTTGACTTTTTCTGATTCAGCCGTGGCAAACTAAATATTGTGGTCAGTACTAAAATATTACTGTCACTACCGAAAAATGGGATGTTGTGTCAAAAATAAAGTATACTGAGTTATCATAGATATATTTGGTTCAATGTATATTCAAACTAACGAATCCTTAACTTTGAAATCAGTATATTCAACTTTATGCCCTTTATCTCAGTCTAGAACAGGTGAGAACCTTCGGCTAATAACCCTTATTTTTGAATGTAAGAACTTACCTGTTTTATTTTGGCATGGTCTCCTCCAGAACGTGAAACCGACAATTCCCAAGACAACCACAACTGCAACCAGAATTACTAACAGAATAGTGGAGTCTGTATGAAAAAGAAATATTGAAACAAAATCAACCTCACTCATTTTTTTCTGATTTTTAAATTGACATAGAAAGTTGTTTAGCACAGACAATATTCCCAGTGTAGAGACACCACATATCGGATCATGCATGTTTGCTGCACCTGAAAATACAGAAGTCTTTGATGTGGTGGGGGGTGTGGCTGGAGGCAAGCCCTCTCTTTTCTTACACACAGTATTGGACGTGGTGGTGCAGTTCTTCACCAGCACTTCATTGGGTTTACATCTGGGAAGGAAGACAAAGGCACAGAAGGTACAAAATAATTATTTAAACAAAAGAGTGATCAAACTGCACGAAAGACAGTTACAATAGAAAAATCGAGGAGTTGGGTGACTCACTTGTGACATTTATTGCACGCCTCACAAGCTTCATCCACCAGACAGAAAGACCCTTTACTGCATTGACACTTGGCATCCTGAATGCTTGTGCATTTCTCTACCTCCTCTTCATCTGTGAAAAAACTCCTATTAACTTCAGATTGCTTAGTTCGCATAGGAAGTTTAATGCCCCACTGGTGTAAGCAACATATTAGGAGTTAATTCCACAAAACCACTACATTATCAGCCATTATCAGCATTGACTAATGTAAGCAGGTGCAGCTTAATTTCGCCACATTTATTGTTGATATTTCTAACCGTCAACAGGTTTTGAATGAAAAACAAATATTTTTGACGTGACAGCTAATAACGTAGTTTGTATAAGATTGAGTTAAACAATACATTTTATAAATAAATTATTTTCCTTGACATCCTGCAGTATACCCGAGCGTATCCATATTACTACAATGACGTAAAGCAAGGGGTCCTCAGCAATCTAAAGGTGAAACCGCATTGACACTTTGTTCTTATGTGGATTACTTTATAAAAGCACATCAAGATTGTCGTGAAATCTTTACAGGTTTTAATATGAAAATCAATAGGAAATCAAATCAAAACTATAAGTGTACTTGGAAATTAGAATCGTAATAATGAAACCCAAGCTGAACACGTTTATTATTATTATTATTAATACACCCCATTAACGAGGCTGAGATATTACAATGCTGTGGGTGTGTCCTAAGATTTACAACAGCATGATAAAACTAAGTATGCCTAAATCACAAGTAGAGCAATGTTCAATTTACAATCCTTAGAAACCATGGTTATTTTCTTGCATTAATATGAAATTAAAGGTCAACTAAATCTAAATGTCAGAAAATTCCAATAAGTGTAAAAAATCTTTATTTAAAAATGTATATTGTCTGAACCCTTGGGTTACGTGAACCTGAGTGCGCTTTGGGGTGACCTCAGATTGGTGAATCCCTGCTTACACCCGGAACAGATCCGGGTAGAGAGAGACAACAGTGGATTGTGTTAACAGAACCAAAGATCCAGGTAGAGAGAGACAGCAGTGGATTGTTATAAGAATCACAGATCCGAGTAGAGAGAGACACAGGAGTGGATTGTGTTAATAGGAATGGATCTCCTTTAAGACTTCCACCGCTTGAGTATGCGCGCCTACCTTGAATCTCTGCGCATTTAGACGTAAAAGTCTGGGGCAGAGCTGACCTCGCAGACTAGCCTATGTTTCTTTGAATGCGTTTTGTTTCACGGTCATAATCTATACACCACCTTCAAGGTTAAGTCCTTTTCCTTTTCAGGAACTCAATACGCAACGCAACATAACAAGAGTAAAGGAGAGTACACAACAGCAAGTGATATGTGGTACTTGAGTGAAGTTACCTGGACGACACCGTGTGCATGGAAGGCACTGCTTCATCCCGTTTGAATGTTCTGTGAATGTGTTGGATTCACACGGTTCACAAGTTCCTTTTTCTAAATTTGTACTGCAGGGTGTTTTCACATAGGTACCTGTAGAAAACATGTTTGCATGCCATTTGGTTACACATTTTAAAAGAGATTTAATGCGTTATGCTTTGTACTTGAAAACACTAGACACAAACTCAAGGCCACTGTATCAGCAGGATAATTTTTATTTTATATACTTAACAACAAATAAAGTAGTATGCTTGAAATTGAGTCTTATTAAGCGTTATGTTTTTTACTGTTATACATAAAATGGGTTAACATGGTGAATTTAAGGAATGTTTATATCTGACAAACACAGAAATTTTAACTACGAATCCATAAGCCATTTTGATGGCATGGTTATGAAATGCTAATATTAAGTTCAGCAATGTCATTGCAGCTCAATTCATGCTCACCAGCTTCACAGTTCTGGCAGCAATGGTTGCCCTCTACATATTCCAGGTTCTCCTTGCAAGAGGTCTGCCGTGCTGTTCTGTTCTTATCTTCATCCCTTGGCCATGATGCCTCGTGGCTCGATTCAGCAGCAGTCACGAGGGTCGAGATCAAGATTAAAACTACAACCTAGGACAGAGATTTTTTTCCCTCCAATTACCAGTGGATAGAGGAGTCAGTATTCTCATAACAGACCATGCGTGAGCAATCACTTACTTAATTTGAACCATCTGATCTTCAACAAAATGCAGGGATAAGACAACAAAGGACTGAATAAGCAGGGATAGGACTACAAAAGCCTGAAAAAACAGCTACATTCCATCCAAGGTAATGGCTGTTTTGTTACATTCTCGCATCACAGAAACCAGACATGGTCACCTGCAGGCTTGCCATCTGGTCGGGAGGATTGGCCTCTCAATAAATCTGCAATTGCAATATAAACTAACCCTGTTCCAAAAATCAATCAAAAGTATTGATCATTTTAGTTCAAGCACTGGTAACTTCAGACAAAATAGTGACCGTTAGTGCAGGACTGAAAGGGCCACCAGAAGTCTCCATGTTGCTGAATATTCCCACAATAAAAATACACACATTTTCAAGCAAACTTCTTTATAACTGCAAAATTAAATGCCCGTCTGCAAACTCGGTTTTCCTCCACCCCATGTTAAAATGGTGACAATGGTCAGCCCTTTATATCGCCTAACAAGAGAAATTTAAATTTTTACATATTCTGTATGTGGGATCTCCTGCTTTATGAGCACTATTTGGGGGGGAAAGTTGCAAGACCGTACTCATTAAAATAGAATGAATATATGCCAAGTCTCAAATTAAGAAAGTAACATGCAAGGATAGCATTAGCTAACAATTACACTGTGGCTAGACACTGACTATAAGTTTAATGGTGCTGTACTTCTTAGCCAGGAGTTTGAACAGTGACGTTGGCGACATTCTCTGGAATGCGTCCATGCCTTGTTTCTAAAAGGGAGTTTCCTGGATTGAAACACCGTCTTAGTCCCTCGGTAGACGTCATTATTTCCACAGACAGTTAGGCAGAAGGACCAATGGAATCTCAGCAACAATCACACCATTCTGATTTATCCAAAAAATCTGAAAGAGCAAAGAAAATCTGAGGAAATGAGAGAAAACATTTAACTGTTTTCCCCAAGACACTGGACTAAGTTCAAAATACACCTCCAAACTAAACTGAAATGCTACTCAGAAAAAATAGCAGTAGCAGGAACTAAATTTAACGTCTCGGATACAATGGTTTTTGAAAATAAAACTTTCCATGTCCTATGAAATCACCTAATTAAGTAATATACTCAATGTTACCTAACCCAAACAAAAATATGGCAGCCTTTGATGTACTGAATATCCAACTTAAATTTAAATCTAATCTAATCTTTAATCTCAAACTGATCACAAAATCAACCTAGAGGTGGGAGAAACTGAGGCATATTGGAACAGGACTAAATCATAGGCACTTGGAACATTTTCAGAAGACATTCAAGAAGACTGGCCACCTAAAATGACTAGTTCCCACCCAAAAGGAACTGGCTTTGCCACATGCACATGCAAAGCCCTGGTGATGCTGCCCAATATGATCAACAGCAAAAGCAACGCATCAGTTCGTTTTTGCGATGCGATTTTGGACAATTGATTTCAATTGACTTCCAAAGTTTCAACATGCTAAATGTTGCGTCTTATACCACACACGAACAAAATTGTCAGGTTCCTCATAATTTGTCATGCAGAGTGTTTTACAGCTCTCATAGGGGTTTCTGTGCTACATGACCACCCCTAGAGAGACATGACAGTCGCATTCAGAAGTGTGCAGGGCTTAAGCATAGTCATACCCATTATACAATGTCAGTTAGTTAATTCTATTCCCAGTTAAGTAGTCCTAAAAATGGAACCTTGCCGCTCATTAAGGAGCCACAAGCGTAAACTGTTACATGAAATGAAATTGTTTATGGGATTATCACAATTTTTAAAGTAGGCGGTCACTTAAACTTTACCGGTTTACATGAATGTGCAAGTCTCCACAGAAAACCTTTAGCCAGCATCGCTTTCCATCATGCCATTTTTAGCAATTTCAATTGATTTCCAGTTATGTTTTTCCAACAATTAAAGTGCCTGTGCTATACAGTGTTCATAAGATGAGGCTTAGTGACAACATTTTTAACTGCTTTGGCACAGCAGTGGGAAAAATGTAATTTCCAGTAAGATGTTCCTAATGGATGTTAACTACCTCAGCCTATAGGTTTTTATCATTGAGTGGATAACACTTCTCACAATTGGTACTAAGGAGCCACACCACAGTACTTTATTCATAATACTGAATGACAGCCATTACTATCGTCTCTTGATCTGAATGGCTTTAATGGAAGTCCTGGTAATAGCAATTTTGTAATTTACTATTTTATGTTTGAGTTCTTGCCAGGTGGAATTTTTAACTAGGACAAAACAGTTGAATGACGTCACATCCTCTCTCTTCATTCCACAAGGTCTAAGTCACAAGATTTGACACACCCATTTTAAGAAACCTGTACTTCTTCAACTTCTTCAGGCAAACAGTACATCAAAAGTCCATTACAGAAAACCTATCAACACAAAATATATACAGGGGACTGAAGAGCAAAGTCTAGATCATAACCTTACTTAGAACAGTGTAAAGAATTTTTAGGTTTAATGAAAGTTATGTATACGTTCTGAATTTGGTTGGGGAAATTTTCTTCTATCTTTGAACAAACCGAGATGTGCTATACAATTTATTTGTGTAGTGTGTGATCTGGGGGTTCAGCAATCAGGCAATAAGAACACGCTGCTACACATGGGACACAAAGACA
This sequence comes from Hiodon tergisus, assembly GCA_025775045.1. Lineage (NCBI taxonomy): Eukaryota > Metazoa > Chordata > Actinopteri > Hiodontiformes > Hiodontidae > Hiodon > Hiodon tergisus. The sequence goes on from JAOVYW010066581.1 coordinate 8,186, forward strand.
CATGGTTTTCTGCTCACAACTGAGCATAAAATACTGTTTGGTTATCAAAACACAACTGTCGAGCAAAATGTGATGGTAGTCTTCTTGATTTCAGGAAAAGAGCAAACATACAGGATTCAAAGTGCCACACAGTTCTTTACAATAACCCCTTGTTTTCACAGTACTTTCAAATTAGTGTTTGGCAAACTTCAGATTGCAATATTCACTTAGTTGTACTGAATTTAAAAAATGATAGAATGGGCTATTAAATTAGGTTTCCAAGTACAGTTAACTTAATTATTACAGCGAGACAGTCCAGCAGACCTTATATAATTTATGACAGATGATTTCAATCAAAGATGTCAAGGAAAAGCATGGTGCCCTTAATTATTGCACATACCCAAAACTGAGGTTAAAAACCACGAGATTGAGAGTAGGGGTCCCGTATTTGTAAACATAGCAGTTTTTGTCATTCAAGTCATTGTTTAAATACTGCTTTCTCATATGTTACCAACTACAAAATAATCAAAGTTCATACATATTGGTGAAACAAAAAATGTATATATCACAATACAAAGAATTGTTCAAATTGAGCATCGGGGCTCCCAAAACTAATAGAAACCACCCCATCTACAAAACCTGGACATGATAAACATAGCTCATATGACTACTAATATTAGGGAAAAAGTCCAGTCCAAGAAAAAGTAAGGTCTAGGATGCAGTGTAGGAACACAGGAAATTCGAATACAATGAAGGTTCCTAGCACAATTCAGGGAGTGAATATCTGACACATACACGGGTAGACATTTATAACTCATGGAAGCAAACCTAGAGGTTACTAGATTACTTGCTGTTAATTTAGACTGTGTGCAATGCAATCCACATCTAAACAATTACATTTAAGATTAACACAGCATACGATTCCATTCGCAGTGTCTAACGTGTTAACTTAATTCTGCCGTGTAAAAGTTTACACTGTTTTACGACATATACTTTAGCAGGATTGATAACACATTTAATATGCAACTCATTATCTTACAAGTTACATAAACAAAGCAACTCACTGACGAATTTCAATGACAACTAGTGCCACGTTACAGAATAAGTAATTCATTATTACCAGCTTACCATTAGCTACAACTACAAGGAAAGACAAGTATGATCACTTAATTTATTTCCTTGCTTAGTCGGTTTATGGTGTGTATACGTGGGGGACTAATCCGACAGCACTGTAACCAAAAACAAACCTCAAAATCACAGTCTAGGGATATACAACCAATACATTAAGACCTGTTATAACAATAGCTAATTCTCTGTATAACCTGATGTTTGTGGTAAAACAAAAATGACCTTCTTCCAAATTACAGGGCCTGCGTGGTGAAAAAACCGATTACACATTACCAAAGTAGTGCGCTGTCACGATTTGGAAGGGTGACTCTACAGCATGGATATAGTAAAAAAATAAAATAAATAAATAAATAAAAAATTAAGAGAACTACACCAGGCTAGAAAAAGCGTCCACATCCACGCCAACTTCTTACTAATAATGCATTTTAACTTTTATTAGTTTATTTTTTCTTTGCAAGAATTGGCACGTTTTTAATAATCTGTAACCGTAAAACGCATTTGATGAACACCTTTTAATCAGAAAGAAATAATGTTATGCCTATAAAACAGATCCAAGTCCGCGTTTGTTTCGCCCAAGGCCTTCGTTTCGCTATAAGCAGTCTTATGCCTATGGCGAAGGAAACGCTTCTTGTCACGACCTGTCCGGCACTCTATAGGCCAATTGTATCATTACAAAAATAATTTCAAGCGGACTCTGTCAACAAGACATAGTTCACTTAATTCACTTTAGAAATCTAGCACTTTAAGTAACCATGTTTGCACGAGCGCTCTTTAATAAACTTAATTTTCGTCAACTCGTGACTTTCCAAATGCAAGGTGTGGACCAACTGATCCAGAAGTAAAGTTCCGCCATTCCCGAAGTTCCGCTTCTACATCACTCGATTAGGATAGTTAAAATCAGCCACAAAGTTGTGATTTATAAAATATAAATATAAATAATATAAAATAATAAACAACGCCATTGTCAAATAAATACCCTGTAGCTACTTACTGTGATCTTTACCAAGTTCATTCTGAAGTCTTCAAATTCCAAACTTCTTATACTAAAAAATTCAAATATTAAAAAACGTATATCGCAATACTTCTCTGGCAATGACTGAACAAAAATATCCACCGTATTCTTCTAACAAAATTTTTTTTTATATTCGTTGTTTCGGTGCGCACTCACATGAGCGTTTGCTTTCCAAAGAAATAAGTCTCAAACCGTTCATTCCAGTCCAAGCGCTAGGGAAAAGGGGCTTAACTCCCTGACGTCAGTCCTACGTCATACGAAACGAAACAATTTGTAAAAGGAAAAACAACTTTCCTATCCGTCTGCTGAGGGCGAAATGAAATAAATAAAAACATTTTAAAAGTTATGCTACCTTCGCCTGGTATTTTAAAATTACACTGTGAAATGAGTGGAAATGTATAATCGCAATTAAATCGAATTAAAAACAAAACAAAACGATTTTCTGGAAAACAACGGGGTTGTTTTAAATAAATCTAATTTACCCATTTAAAACTTCAAACGTTTGACTTAACGTATGTTTCTCTTTTTGATAAATACCTGTATTCATATTTTATAGCATATTACAACACTGTAAAGATTACAGAGCTGTAATTTTATAGATCACGATCCAAAATAAACAATTAAACATGAAACCACTCTTAAACTGCAACAAACGTAAAACGAGCGTTACACTTAATTTCTCGTCATAAATGTTCATTTAAACCGGCTAAACGTACGTTTAATAGTACACTCTGTATAGTTATGCAAATCTTTTTGCAATCTGTCACCTGTGATCAGAATAATGTAGCAGTCTGAATATATAGTGCCATGGCCCAGTCACTGGTTACGAACTTCATTATATGATAGCCATGTTGACTCACACGTAAATAGAGCTCTGCATCAATTAATTCATTAAATAACTGTTTGATTTAATAAAAATTAAAAAGACGGGAACAGTGCACTACTTTACTAGTAGGGTTACATGCATACATGAACACCTCAAACAGCCAAATAAATAAATAGAAATCAAAGAGAGCACATTACAGTTGAAGAGTTAAATCACTTGCAGGTTACTTTTAACAATAAAGGAAGCTTTTAGCTGTGTTCTTATAAATATGAAGGTAGTTGACGTATGTCAAACAAGGTAACATTTGTGAGCATTTCTCTTGTCAGAAAATGTCCATACATTTAGCTGCTTCAAACGTTTAGCTTGAAACAGAAATAATTGATTCATAGATTGTTGATCCCAACAGGCATCTTCATAAAAGTGTTCAGACCCATGCACAACTTTGAGTAATTCCAGGTACAACCAAAAAGGCCTAATTTCAATCAGAGAAAGTCACTTTTGGGAAACCTGTAGTTCTTTAGGAGCGTAGGAGTTAATGTTTTACTTCCTGTTTACACACCCACAAAACCATATTTGTCTCACCCAAAAAGAACATAATACAGAGACCAGTTAAACAACTGAGTCACTCACATCTAATAAATGTGGGTTGGTACAAAAAAGCAACATACAGAGTGTTGCTGGGAAATGCTGCCTTAGACTTAACAAGAGACAGCTGCCAGGCAGCCTTTTTCAGTTTTCCATTTAGATTGGAGAAGATTTTGTTTCTTTTTGTAAAATTGAAATAGCATATGCAGAAGTTTTTATTTATTTATTTATTGTAGAAATGTATTTTCTAAAAGGCTGAAAAGTCTCCATATTTGTCCCTGGCAGGTAATTTTGTTTTTTGTATTGGTGGTTCATCTTACTCTATATATTTTTTAAATGTGCAATAAAGGCTAAACTGGTATTCCTGGTCCTTGTGTTAGGGGATGTCACAGTAGTTGACATGTCCAGGAACAGCCAAAATGTACTTCACTCCTTTGTGCAATTTAGAATAACATTTTTGTGTTATTACCGCTCCTCAGGTTTTATGTACACCAAGGAGGCCTTAGATACATTAGTAATAAAACCAGAACAGTGACTTTTCTTTTATTTGTCTAATGACATCATTGCATTTCCGGCCTGAAGACACAGCCCATCAGGTTATCATGCCTCCCTCCTCCCTCTGAGCTGATAGGAGAATGCTGAACGATGTGTAAGGTAAGGTAATGCCATTTAAAGTTTTTTTCTGTTTTTGCATTTTCATGGACAAAATTCCTACAAAAAAAAATCCAAAAGAAAATGCCAATTTTAGGGTACTAAAAGAAATAAACAGACCCTTCAGCTTTAACAAAATAATTTACTAACTAGCCATAGCCATCTAACACAGACTTCAATATTCTATAAAATAATGAATCCCCTCTTAAACAGCTCTGCTGTCTCTCATTTTAAAAAGCTCTTTAATTGTCAGCTCCTGGGTGTGATCACATTCAGAGAAACCACACAGGTATGTGAATATGGCCTGGGATGAGGGTTTGTCCATGTTATACCAGTTTGGCTTAACCTTCCAGCATGATAATGCACCATGTCACCAAGCAGCTCTGTCTCTGAATGGTTCCAGGGACATGACAGCAAGTTCAGTTTACTGGAGTAGCCTGGATAGTCCCCAGACCTAATCTTTGGGATGAGATGGAATGGGCCGTTTGCAGTATAAATGAACCTCCGTCCAATCTGCAGTCTGTATGGACCAACCTCCCAGTGTAATGTTTATGACCGTGTAAAATCCATCCTCTGAAGAACTCAGGCTGTTTTGGAGGCAAAGATGTGTATACATCTGTGACAAAGTACAGTGAGTTTTCACCACCACAGTTATACTCTGCAGGTATTTGATGAACTTTAGCCCTTCTGTGACTCTGCACAAGACGCATCAGCCTCCATCTGTCAACGTGCTTTTACCGGCAACATGCTTTTTTGCCATCCACAAGCTTTTACCGACTATAGGACAACCATTGGCTGGACGTTTTTTGGGTGGGGAACCATTCATGATACACATGTGATACTGCTGTGCGTGAAAACAGTAGGGTTTCTCTTTCCAAGATACCCATACAGGTGCATCTGGCTTCAACTACCATGCCTCTTTCAAACTTGCTTAGATCTTTCAACCTGTCCATTATAACACTGAATTGCGATATGGAAAGTGACCCCCGCTAGACACCTACATACCCACTTTAAATAGCATTGTCTGAATATGTGATGCTGTTTCTGTCGGTGCAGTCTATTTAATGGAATAGGAGGGTGTACCTAATACTGTGCCCACTCAATATATACACTCTTAGTATCTCTATTGTAGGTTGAAGTTTTTGTTTAATTGATTGACAAAATGGATTTATGGGAAGGAATGTGCTCATTTACCTATTTAAGACCTGATTTAAACTCAGGTGTGCCAGCTGAGCTAAAATAAATGTTTGTATTGATGTCTGTTTGTATTTATATCAAACTGTCATTTTATCCCGTTTTGGTTTGTTTTAAACCATGTTTTATGTTGGAGTGTTATTGTCACGGATCCTTCGGACCACCTACCAATTACGATCAACTCTCTCACTCTCCGGAGTGCTGATCACCCACACCTGTCACCTATCATTACATTAATCAACTCCTTTATATAAGTCTCACTCCCATTCCATTCAGTGTCTGGTCTCAACTTTGTATACAGACTTACGGCCGGTGTCGCCATTCCAAAGAAAGTAATCGGCCATATCCGTGTCAGTATTCTGTATGTAAGCTCTCGTTACTTTTACCGAGTGCCGTCTTGTTATTTACTTGCTGAGTCTGTTTTGTGTTCGCGTGTCAGTAAATACCTGCTTGGGTTCAACGTCTTCGAGTCGGAGTATACGTGACAGTTATGTCATCTACTTGTCCCATAGAACTTTCCACTAGCTAGAAAAGTCTGAGCACTTTTTTATGAGACAGCATGTTTATATGGGATCAAAGCTATGCGAGAGGAGATGGGATATATATGACAAATGTCGAATTCAGTGTAAACTAGCTGGGTTTTGGGGTGAAAACCAAATTGTTCCTTCATAAAGGTTTTTTTTTAAAACATATCAAGATATGTTTTATAAGATATGGATTCGACTGCAGCATGGTACTAATTCCAATGGGCTACTTAAAAAAATAAAAATAGGTTGATTAAAAATGCCGATGAGAAGATTAATACCAACTAATCCCCACTCAGATATGATTGAACCCAAATCCTCAACACAGCAAGATTCAACATTTTCCAGCAGACCTGAACGAATCACCAGAACATTTAACCATATAACCTGATTACATTACTCAATATAACACTAGTTGAAAGAAAACCTGCTAAACAAATAAGTTTTTCAAATCTCTTCGAAGCTGAGGCTTATATTTATATATTAAAATCAATTTGGATTTTCAGATGGTTTTCAGTTTTTCACTTGGTCATTACTGAATGGATTTTAGTGTCAAGATTTTATGGAATTTTCCTTTTGCCCAACCAAATGACACTTAATGATTTAATGTGAAAAGTATTTATTTGTTCTTCAATATATTTTTGTTAATACTGTATGAATTACATTCATGTGAAATGCATATGCTACAGGATTGCACCTCTTATCTACAAGCATATATATTAATATACCTTATTAAAAATATTGTCATTTGTATCTGCTTAGCAACGTGAACCTGGAAAAAATTAGTAAAGGATTAATGGATATTAGGGTTTATTGTGAAAAGTTCTTAGGTACACAAAATAATCAGGACCTTGCTAAAATGCCTCTTTTCAAAAGTAGATGTTAATGGTTCCCAAGAAGTTCACATGACTCTTGTTATTTGTCCCTGCCGTTTGCCCCCTCCTTTCTGCAGAGCACACAAGCTCTCAGTGTGTTCTGGATTGGATGGTATGCAAGGAGAGTGGGTGGCTGGAAGGCTTTTCATCCGGCTCGGAAATAAAACATCTTAAAACAATTTGTGTCTGCATGGCAGCGGGAGATTATGAAAGGGGGGGGAAAAAGCCTGAATTAACATGGGTGTGTCAGTTTGGTTACTACTGGGTTAGAACTGGTTTACACTGGTTGATTAGGAGCCGAGGTAATTTTGTCTCACTAATCCAGTTCCAAAGTACAGTGCCATGGTAATATTGTCTCACTTGACTGCTCTGAACAGATGATTGCCAGGCTGTATAAAGGTCCACTCAGATCCCAACTTCTGCTTAAACATAAACCCTGTGTAGGAGTAACATATGTCCAGGGCTCCTCTTAGTCAACAATTCTGCCAGAAGGTGCCCTTACATTTTTCCTGTAAGTATGGTATATCATTAACTATTCATTGTTTTCCTGAAAATTTGGCCACATTAAATGCACAGACGTAGATTTAAAGTCAAGTAAGCACACTTAGGCTGCCACCTACTGGCCACAACCAAATTAATGTTTGCAGAAGCCTAACTTGGCCTAAATAAAAATATTGGAACAAAGGGTCTGCTTTGGATTTCCGACTGTTCAGATCAAAATATCTGCAAGTGAACATAACTTACATTAAGTCACTAGTCCAACGGCTGCCTAAAAAACGTAGAAAACTGTCCTTATTTACAGAATTTTCAGTACCGAAAACAGTTATGATTTTACCTTACTGTCCTTTGATCGGCCACAATTTGATTGTGACCAGAAAGCTCTATTTTGGTCTCGTCACTCCAAATTACAGTGTGCCAGAAGCTGTGAGGCGTGTCAAGGTGTTGTTGGGCATATTGTAACCGGGCGTTTTTGTGGCATTGGCACAGTAAAGGCTTCTTTCTGGCAACGCGACCATGCAACTCATTTTTGTTCAAGTATTGTCGTATTGTGCTCCTTGAAACAACCACACTGTCTTTTTCCAGAGCAGCCTGTATTTCTCCTGAGGTTACCTGTGGGTTTTTCTTTGTATCCCGAACAATTCTTCTGGCAGTTGTGGCTGAAATCTTTCTTGGTCTACTTGACCTTGACTTGATATCAAGAGATCCTCAAATTTTCCACTTCTTAATAAGTGATTTAACAGTACTGACTGGCATTTTCAAGGTTTTGGATATCTTTATATCTTATATCCTTTTCCATCTTTATAAAGTTACATTACCTTGCTACGCAGGTCTTTTGACAGTTCTTTTCTGCTCAACATGGCTCATTATCTAGTCTGCTCAGTGCATCCATGTGAGAGCTAACAAACTCATTGACTATTTATACACAGACACTAATTGCAATTTAAAAAGCCACAGGTGTGAGAAATTAACCTTTAATTGCCATTTGAACCTGTGTGTGTCACCTTGTGTGTCTGTAACAAGGCCAAACATTCAAGGGTATGTAAACTTTTGATCAGGGCCATTTGGGTGATTTCTGTTATCATTATGATTTTACAAAGAGACAAACAACTATGTGATAATAAATGGCTTCATATGATCACTATCCTTAAATTAAATATTTTTTGCATGATCATTCATATTTCCAAAGTCAATGCCAAAATTTCACAATTTCTGCCAGGGTGTGCAAACTTTTGAGCATAACTGTAAGTATTTAATTTTGGATTGTAGCTCTTCCTTAATTATGACTTTTTCACATTCTTTCACAAACAGGGTTTTATGCAAGATCTTGACAGATGAAGGTGGCTCTGTATTTATGATAGCATATCCCTGTACCCTGCCAGACGAGCACAGGCTGGAGGGTCCAATCATTCCTTGGCCACTTACGCACAGTTACTGTATATTTGAACGTATATATGTGTTTAATATGTTTAATGTCCTCATCATGTCAGGAACTTTGCAATTGGAGACCTTTCATCATATTAGTGTGATTCCTTCAGGGCTTATGTAGCATGCAGGGGTATGTCCGGTCCAAGAGATGGAGACACTGGGGGAGGGTGTATGTAACTTAACCAGGGAAAAACTCAAATAAACTGCCCAGATTGGGGAAAACTAAAATAAAGCAGTTTTTCACTCACTTAACTCTAAACAATATACCCTACATGACAAACAATAAACAGATTTTCCTTTTTTTATGCAGCCAATCATAACAAACAGCCAAGAAAACCCAACACTAACCCTTTTCCTCCAACTCTTCCTCCTCTATCACCTAACAGCAGCCCTCTGGAATACTTCCCATTCGACAACCAAATATCTAAGAGGAACAGGAAGCACTGGTATAATAAAGCAGAAAAACCAGGATACGAGGAAGTGATAGTAATAATAATAGCTGATGTTGCTCACAGCAAACATTAATGAATAATAAAAATAATAAATCTCCACGGAGATGTAAGTGAGGTGCATTACTCGTGCGTGCGAGGAAATGGCCAATCAAAAGTCACAGAAGCCGTGTGCCAGAGTGACGCTGTATTGAGTTGGACACGGTGCACCGATGGGCGATGGTTCGGGTGACTGAAGAAAATCCTCAGGCTTGTTAGAGCGGCCTCACAGAAATCTCACAACTGTCAAAAGCTCAGTTTTACTCACACTCCCCTCCTCAACTGCCTGTAAAGAATGACTCAATGTAATCAGCCTTAACAGCCACATATAATCAGCCTTACAAGCAATTTCCAAGAGAGCTAAGTTGCATTAATTATTTTTAAATATATTTATACTTTATATGTATAGAAAAAAAAATCAACGAAGACTTTATTAAAATACCCAAAAGCTACCAAGTTTACTCATTTACCACTGTTCATGCTTCGACAGAGTTGTGTTTCAGCCCGTACGGTCCACTCTGCAGACTCCTACATTCAGGTAGCTCTAAAACCAATTAAATTCTCTTGGCATGGTTTTCTACAAACCTACAAAATTAAGAATTAGAATGCACATTCATGGAAACACACTATTTTCAACAAACAGAGGATTATCTTTTAAAATGCATTGAGAAGTAATCTTCCTTCTGTTACTGAAAGTGTAATGTGTATTGCAGGGGAAACATCTTGTTACATATATCCTTTATAATATGGATATTTTTGGTTTTAGTTGTTTTAAACTTTACCACATTGTTAGCCTAACTTCCATATGAAATTAACAATGGAACCTGCCAGTTATGTTTTTATTTCATTTTAATTCTATTTCTATTTTCTTTTTCTATGTGAAGCATACTGCTATTGCTATTGCTATTTTTATACTTTTCTTTTTTCTTTGTACCACACATTTTATTTGTTTATGTTATATTTTTCTTTTTCTTTGTAAAGCACTTTTGAATTGCTTTTATATATGAATTGTGCTATATAAATAAATTTGCTTGCTTATGCAATCACCATATATGTAACAGGGAAAAAAGACATCCTTTAAATATGGGGTATATGATGTAAACTACGAAGCCTTTTCAAAATCACACAAAACAATACAGGATTAAGTAGTCAGTGATGTAATGAATCAGTAGAATCAGTCAAATTGGTCGAGCATACAAAAGTTTCCAAAAGCATTGAGAGGAACATTTCCAGCCCCCACTTGTTGAAAACTTTTCTCTGGAAAAAATAAGTATTATAATATTAAAACTAAATATTATCCAAATTCTGTCTCCTACACTTAAAATCTCAACTCATTTAAGCCATCAGAATGAATTGAAAATATGATATGAAAAAAATATGGTTCACTGAAATTCTACATTTTATGCAGTGACCAAGCTTTGAAAAATAAACTTTTAAAAAGAAAACTTCAGTGTTTCATGATAAAAACAGATTATTGTCACTGTGGCGTTAAGCAGGTCGGTTGCATCTAGTAAATAAAAACTTTCTTATGTATGTACATTGTGAATAGGCTCTAGTCGCATAATAATGACTACTGCACACACAAAAAACCAACAATTCTGCAAAACACAAGATCCATTTACAGTATTCACTCAGATAAAACCTCCAGGGCCAACAAATCAATAACCTTTTATTACAACCAGTGTCGCTAATAATTTGTTAAATAATATTTATTTATAGAAATTATAGCAACTGGGAAATACATAGCATACACATAAACTTTCAAATGCCATTAATAGGGTTGTTGCTACAAACAACATACAAAGATGCAAATCACTCATAATATTTGAAGCCTTTGCAGCCTTTTTATTTGAGCAAGAGAGCCTCTTTTAGCAGTGTCCATGTGACTGCTAATGTGTGGTGACTATGCAGCTCTCTGTGGCTACAGCAGTGATCATGAACCATGATCATAGTCAATCATTTGGTAGTCAATCATAGTACTATGGCCAAAACGTACTTCGGGAGTTAAGGCCATTACCCGACTAGAAACAACTGCATAACAAAGATGCAATTTCAGAGAGAAAATTTTAAGCTTGACTTAGCGTCTTAGTATCAAGTATTTAGTTTACATACTGGAGGCGAATCATCTATATATATATTCATATATTCTTGTATGGAAGTCGTAAATGTTTTATTTTATTTTTATTTTATTACTCGTTTATACTATTAATCTTGATATTAGGTGGAGGTTTTTGCAACTAATAACCTGTTCATTAGAGGCAAATAAAATTTGTGAAAACTTTTGTCGACTATCTGTCTGTTTTTCTATTTGTACTTTAAATTCATTAGAATATTTTTTTTACATTAATTCCATCCTTTTTTGATGAAAAACTAAGAAAATTTATTACCAAACTATTGATTAAGGAAACAAATTCTAGATGCTTTTGATTTGGATGATTTCCTAGTCACCTGATTTATTTATCACCTTCAGTCCTTTTAGAACTTCTGATGAAAAATTTATATGTTTCATATCCATAAATCGGATCACAGCTTTGTGTTCAAAATACTCCTCTACACATCTTTTCAGAAGGGCCTAATGGGCTTCTCCATGGATTCTAAATTGACTGAGAAGATTACTCGATTAACAAATAAGACTGCCTGCTGCAAGGAGTTTGGTTTTGGTTTGGTCAGTTTTAACGTGCACCATCTCCTGTCTTTTTCACTGCTTATGAGACTAAATTAAAAAAACATTATTTGAAGTGGACCGAGGCAGTGTCACAGAACTGAGACACCTTCACTTACACATTAACTGCTTTGTGTCTAGTAATAGACAAGGTCTCACTGTAGTATGACAAAAGCTGGTCTTCCATGATTAACCACAGATATGACTTTTTTGTTGAATGAAATCCTTTCCATTTAATTCATCTGATAAATATGGACAGACCATGTCATGTATGACTAGGTAGCTGATTGCTTATCACCTAATAATTAATATATATGATTTAGCCCAATCTCTAACATCCTGTACTTCACCTCCTTTCTTTGGAGACACTGAAAATAAACACATTTCCATCACAGTCAAGTATCTACATTTGTTCCGTCACCAGATCAACATGAAGGTATGAATTTTTACATTAGAACTCTCACTATATTTTTCAAATTTGAGGGAGGAAAGAAAACATTATTTATACATAGAATTGTATAGTCACTCTTTACACAGTGAAGGCTAATTAACACAACATACTGGAATAGAACTACAAACAAAATAGTACACATTTACATCCCACAAACCCCCCATGGTCATGTGGGATAGTTCAGAAAAACAATCCAGAGCTAGGATAATTCTTACTTTCACTGTTGTTTCTTGGCAACAAATCCCGCTTTGGTCTTGCCAAATCATGGCAGAAGCCAGAACTGCATGTCCTTCATAATCTCACATGTGTCCGTCTATGGATATTTTTTGTTGGGCCATTGACCATCTTAGAAACAATTTTTGAATACAAAAAAAGATGTTTGCATTTAAAAAGATCAAGTTTATTTTTCTTGTGTTTTCCCTGTGTTAATAAAATCACAATTCAGAGGAACCAGTTCCTATGAGCAGTTTACAAACTCGGCGAACTAAAAACTCTACCAACCCCATTGACCACTTGAAGACATGGCCATCTGCACTATATTAACTCCTCAGTTCCCTTGGACAACTTTGGCTCTCTCCCCAGTCTAAGTGTGCTTGGTTTGTGCTCTGACTTCATTTGCAACTAAGCAAAGTCAGAGCTGGGTTTGTCAGCACTGTTGGCATCCACACAGGTTTTGGTGTGAAATCGATTTCTTCCAGTGCCATGGTCAGTGAGCCCAGATCACTGTTGTTTTGGTGCAAAACTCTTCTCTGCTTGGCAAAATATGCCAGGTTCCTGTTAAGCAATAATGAAAGAAACAGAAGTTAAATTGACGAAGGTTGTTTGGTATGTAATGTAACAGAAAATGACAGAGCAAAGGCATGTGTGTTCTGAAAGTGCATGTTTCTAAATCAGTTTCTTCTCCTGAGTAAATATTTCCAATGTCAGTGCAGTGGAGGTGG
>JAOVYW010066601.1:0-23911 GCA_025775045.1 Hiodon tergisus
CACCCTGACCACTAATGTCTCGTCTCCCAAGGACGGAACACAGAAATACAAAAGAACCGGAATGTGCTAAGGCAGGAAAACAACGCAATATCAGGCCTCACAGTAGTCAATCAAGGCCATGGGGATTGGGGTGTGTGTGCTTCTTTGGTCCTTGTGTTGAGTTTCAGGATACACTCAGGATGGTAGGCGAAGGAATGGAGTCAGAACGGGGAAGGCGCGGCATCCTTCCCACCCAAGGAGAAAAAGAGAACAACCTGTTTTGCATAATGTCATGTCTGTATAAAATACTGGGTCAGGGACAGATAGCCAGTCAGACTTCGTGAACTGACACACTCTGTTGCTGGTCAGGGAAACTATAGTCAGACCCAGAGCTCTGTAATCATTGTATACTCTACTGGGGTGAAAATAAAGCTGATTGAGAGAAACTTCAAAATCTTCTCCTATTGCTTCATTAAAGAGCATGCGAGGACCAGAGCAGACAGAATTTTGTCCTCAACAAAGGGCAAAAGCACTGTCTGGTCACAACAACCTCTACACCCAGAGTCACAACGTGAGACTAAGGCCGACCACAACAAATTATGAACCCAGAAAATGGAACAAAGAAAAAACACAGAAACAGAAGGTATTACAGGATGAGGTGGACCAACTCCAGATGAAGCGAAGAAAGTTTCAGACCAACATAAATGCACTTCTGACATCTGTAGATGAACTTGCAGTTGAAGCAGAAGCCACTAACAAGATATCTGTGCTTGCAACATCAAATGCCCTTAGTAAAGCTGCAATAAAGAACAAGAGCTAATGAAATATGACAGACATTGAAAAGAAAATCAATGACATAAAAAAAAACTTTGAGGATGTAGCCTAGCCATTGCAGTACAGGTCAGACCTGTATGTGTTTGTTCTTCACAGTCCCACAGTGGTTCACACAGCACTATGTAGTTTAAGAGAGCAAGAAGGGTTTGAGGCTAAAAACAAATCAATGGGAGAGTTCTTACATTTTTTGTGACTGATGATTTTGCATTTTGTTCCTATGTTAAGGTCTCAAAAGGCATTCTTTTAATGTAGGATTACTAATTTTATTTTATTTATAGTTATTGGTTAAACAGTGTTTATAAGTATGTTTTATGCTTTACTCTAACAGCCAATGAAGCAAAGACAATTTACTTTAGCTCTCTTTTCTAGTTCCCTGCTGAATTGTATGTGAACATCCCTTATGTTGCTGTAGGGGTTGAAGGTTTGCAGTTATTTAAATATACATGATAAAAACTGAAGGACATTGCATGGTTATAGCATTGCAGTTTTAATAAAATGCTGTGAATTGAACTTGTCTGGGTTTGGTGTTAATTTGTATGAGGTACAGTACCTAGCTACAATCTTCAGGCAATTGTTTGGCAACATAATAGCATTCATTGTCAGAATTTAACATACATGTTAAACAGCTATATTTAAAAACCATTTCTCAGATGTTAAATAGTCTGAAAAATCTGCCTTTGAGTCAGGAAAAGTATGGAATTTTGAAATTGAAAATGTGTAGGAACCCTGAACTAGCTGCTACTGTCACTAGCAACCACTAGCAACAGTGGAATTTGTCGTTCACAATACGACAAAGAATGCATGTAATATAAATTTTCAGTATTATTGTACATATATTTATCAATTTGTATATTGTTTTTTCAATTTTATACAACTCCCATGGGGTATCCATAGATAAATTTTACAATTCTGTACAAATCTAGAAATCCAAGATTCAAATGTGTGAAATAACTGGACAACAGAACAGAGGTCTGACATATTTATTTTACCATGAATGATAATTTTAAAAAGACAAAAGTCTAATTATTTTCAGTAGACTATATACAAATTTTATTTTGTTAAAACAAGTAGCAACCCATCGCTGAGCCCAGAGAAATGAATAGATTACTTGACAAACCTGTAAAAAGGTGATACAAAGTAAAGAAGCTTACAATCTAAAGAAAACATGAAAATGCTTTAGAAGATAAGTCATGAGGTGAAATGATTAATGGTCTAAATCCTAAAACTAACTGAACATAATGTAAAAAAATAATAATATAACTGTATAACTGTGTGTTGTTTTAAGTAAAAAGTGCACAAATAATAAAATAAGATTTGTGTGGAAAAAAGGCAATCATTCACTGCTCAAGAAACATTGGTCCCTGGTAATTGACCATGAAACAGCAATTATGCCAGATCTGATCAATTGTTCCTGACAAGCTGAGTGGTATAGCAGAATCCCAGATGTGGTTTTCTTTAACCCTTTGAGCCACTCTTTCCACCAGAATTCTGAGCCTGGTAATTGCCTGTGTTTTTTTCACAGTCAGTTTTGCTGAACTGCCTCATGTTTGAAAGCTGGAATAACCAGTCTAGCGCCAACACTGGTAAGTATATTCTCAATTACAAACCCTTTGTCTGCCATTACCTCATCGCCAGGTTCAAGCAGGTCCAAAATGCCACAATTCTTGGTAATCTCCTTGTAAAAAATTGAAGCAGTGTAAAGGCGCGAGGTGAAAGTCACTGCACCACACGAAGCAACTCCAACCAGACCTTTAAAATTTTGTGGTGATCTTGTAGTTGGAGAATATCGTCATCTCTGGAGCGTCAGAGATGTGGGACTCACAGTGAACTTCTGTACAGTCCAGGATGACTCGCAATTTTGTACTGAATAACCGAGCCTAAGACAAAGGACAGGTAATTTGCCCAAGTGATGATGGTCATGCTTACTGTGGCCGTAGTGGTGGATTGTGTGATCAGACACACAAAACCTACTAAATATAGTTAGTGAAATTTTCTTCAGCCTAGCCTCCAGCTCTGCGATGTATTCCAAGGCCTCATCCAATGCACCTACCAAAATGAGAATCATATCATTAGGGTAAGTAAAAAAAGAACACTCAAATACATTACCTTATCATAGAACTAGAAAATATGTATATTATTGCCATACTCTGGCGTTTTCATCATTAACTACAAAATAATGCAATACTTTTCAAGTTCATAATGAAAACATCAGTTTTGCACGTTGTATTTAATGTCTAATTAAACTCATGGGCTTGTTAGTACAGTGCTTTATGCTTTTAACTGGATGTGTCAAATAAGGGAGACATAGTGGTAACACGCTAGTTGTTAACTTTTTTTATACAGCTCCTAAGAAAAACTATTAAGCACGTTAGTTCTGAGTATTACATGTCACATCACCGCTTATTTACACTTTACGGTAAAGAGTAAAGACGCACACATAAACAGACGTTTACCGACATGGAGTGTGCCGCATAGTCACGGTACTTGACGCTAGTTTCCAAACTAGTTGAGACATCCAGTCCATGGCCTTCGGGGCACGCACATCTATTACTAGTCGAGCACTAGATCTCTCAAACGCACACTTATTTTGAGGTGGTACATAAAAATTGTTCCATTGAAAACGACTTTGAACAGCACCAACCTTCAGACGAGAACTTCCTTGAATGTACTCGGCAGCGGTGAAATGCTGAATGCACAGCAGCCTGTGCGAATCACGAACACCGACCCAGGCCCACTTCTTCCTTTGGTTTTAATTTTAGGAAAATCGCGATATTATATTTAGTTTTGAATTACTGCACTGAGGCACACAACAGAAAGACTTGTTTCTCTATTCAGCCATTGCTATTACAGGGAGTCAGATTACCCTGCGGCGGCTATTTCCGGAAGCAACAAACCCGGAAGTGCGAAATTGGCCCATTGTGCCCATAAAGCTTTTCACCACAAGAGGGAATAAGACTCAATAGGATGTCGCTGCGAAGAGATCCAATCACAATCCAAAAAAACTCTTACTAAAACTAATAAATTTGGAATAGCCTTTTATTTTTCTCCGCAATTTTGGAAGCTCCGATTGTTCCAGTGCATTTGGGCGTATCACAACGACTCCATGTCTCTTTTCCGCACTGCAGGTTACGCAACTTGCAGGAGGGGTTCAGAACTAACTGGTGGACAGGCCCCCTCGATGGTACTACCAGCTTGCAGAAGGCCAGAAAGTCGGAAGAAGATGGTAATTAGCGAAGATCCGGAAGAAGCCTCTGCAAATGTAACCCACTCGCAGCTCCCTGTGGTGTTGAGAGTTGTGGTGACGAGCAGCGATGCTGTAGCACAACTGATTCCAAGTCAGAAGAGTGGAAAATAACAAAAAAAAGTGCGACTGTAAAATAAAAATAACAATATTAAAAACGTATATAAAGAAGACAGACCGAGTATTGCCAGTGCGACATGAATTAATTTGACCAAGCAATTATAATACCTGACCGACCAAGTATCTGGAACTTAGAGAAACTCAACTCTGCTACTCATTAACAGAACTGCCCCAGACACAAAAAACACAAGAGTTGTCTCATTAAACATTGCATGCCTGAGAAGGCACTAAAACAACAAGGGATCTGCTGTTTTAATGGTTGCACACTGGCACTGATATAGTTGACTAACCTAAGTCATTTCAGAATGTTTTGGAAAAAAGCTTGATACCTCACTGATTTTCTGGGAAAAAAAAAAAAATTATTCGTAAAAGCCTCAATAAATCTAACATAATGAATAACTTTATATAGCTGTGCTCTACTCGGTCTTTTACATATAATATTATTTTCTCTAAAAAATAGTTCCCATGAGTACTATCATAATGGGATAAACCTTTGTTTGTTTATTAGGTTAATCCCCAACGAAACAAAAGGTTGTTTATTTTCTGTTAAGAAACAAAGTTTACACTTTTTCCTGCTGCAGTCTTGCCAATTCAATTTGATTATAAGTCCAACCTGTTTTCACCATATTCACGTACCCATACTATCAGAGCCAAGTCATTGATCATCCCTAGTATCCAATTTTGTACAGCAAAACTCCAAAGCACATTACTTCTTACTTGGGTCATGATTTTTTTAAACCCCAGTTATGAATTATGTATCACAATAAATACATTCATGATCATTAAAGTAAGATAATTCATTCAGTATAAAAGTTAAATTATTAATCAAGGACAGGCCTGTGTGCATGGGTGTCTTACCATTGCACCCACATACCATAAATTATATCTGAATGTTTGGTAGAAGCAGCTTCTGTAAATGCAACTGATTTTCTCAACTGACAAGCATTCAATAATTCATGAACAACATTGTAAAGATACAAAGCACTGTCTACTCCCTCTTATGAACGAGGATAATGTTAAATTAGGCACATATTTCTAAGAGCTGGTTCATCCTATCCAACACATGAGAAACATAGAAGTATAATTTTTTCTGATCAGGGGCAGGCCATTTAGGTTTTTTTAATTTTTTTAAAGAAGTTTACTTCATGTAGGTCTTGAGCTCTTGACAGAGGATCTGGCAACGGTGTTAACCACACCTGGCAATTAAGGGAGACACTTAAAGATGTACTCAACCTGGAATGCTCAGTTCTTCTATCTGAAGGGAAAAAAGAGAAGGAAGTGTTCATGGTTGCCCGTTTTATAGAAATGGTAGTCAACATTTGGAATTTCTGCTCAGATGATTCTGGGTTCTTAAGGGAAATATCCCATTGCCGGTGGCTACATTTTTTGTATAGGAATTCAAGTCTTTCTGAGAAAGAAAAGGACAATGAAAAAATTTGATAAAAATAAGACACAATTACATTTTTTATTTTAAAGATTTTTAATATACATTGTATTTACACGGTTTGGTTTATGTACAGAAAAATAACAAGTGGCACTACGTAGTTCAGATTTTTTCATTGAAACAGTTATGATAAATAAAATGTAATTCCCCCAATTACTTTGAGTAGCACAACTGTCAGCTGCAAAGTGCTAACCATTTTTAGGAAGCATAAAGCGTTTCCTTTACAATAACACAGCCCCCTTTGCCCCGCAATATCCTATAACAAATCTATATCATATGCTTTTACAACAATTTGCTAATCTGAATTAAACTTGCTGCTGAATATTCACGGAGAGTAACATCTGTTGGTCCCGAAAACCCAGTTTTGTATGTACCATTGTTAAATACATTACATTGCGTTTGAGATGTCCTTAAAAAAAAAAATTCATGGAAGAAACACACGACAGTTCTTATAAGAGTAATTCCTAAAAGCGCAATATCCTTTGTGACGTGAACGTGAGAACTGTTCAGACCTTGGAGATCAGATTAAATCGGAGATGAGGCGCGCTGACTGTAAATGAGGAATCTTGAGCTAAAGTGTTGGGGAAGCGATCATGGTAGTTATTGGCTGTGCGCCACACAGTGAATAGATAAGCAGCACCAGGCTTGGCAGAGAAGAAAACACATGAGAGCAGGTTTAGATTCAAACATGATGAAAAGGCGCAACATCACATGATGAGTGGGAAAAACACACACACATAGACACCCACCCACACACAGCTTTGACTTGATTTCTCCCTACGGCAAAGACCCAGAAGAGACAGATACTTTTTTTTTTTTTTTTTAATTAGAGCATACCGAAATAGCATCACCCATGGAGCTGAACTAACTCAGCAGGTTCCGTGACACCAGAAATTGCTCATCTCTTTGTGAGACCACCTCCTCACCAATCCCACGAAGAGAGAAATGAACACACCCAGAGACCAAAATAAAACCTTTTAAAATCCAATGCAAATAAAATATTTTGGCATTTAGTACTACCTTTGTCATGCCTCAGTGGTGCTGTGTAGCTGTGGAGAACCAAGAGTGAATGATCACAAAATGCACAATTTGTGTATAAAATACCCCATATGATATCTATCTGTCAAAAGGTTTCATTTTAAGAAAGAATACATCACTTTCTGAACTCTAATTTTTCCATCTTGTGGCCTTTACATTATTAAAACAAAAAAACAGTCCATATAAAGAAAAAATGTAACCAATTTATATATTACTCATAAGTTAGTACTAGGTATGTACCAGTATTTTACCTCAGAATTGGCATCAAAGCTCCAAGTCATGGAAAGACTCTGGGGTAGCAAAAATGCTTTCCCCCTCAACTTTGTAAAAGCAACGACCATTTAAACACGAACAGGGACAGGAAACACACCCAAAAGTACAACCTGTTTCTCTCACAATGACCTACAGCTTTAAAAAATGAGATATGCAATACGTGATAATCACACATGACTCAAAACGCTCTGCAGTACCTGTCTACTGTGAGAAAGGCTATCAGCGGACAACAAATGGGGTTGTCAAATACTAAGGGAGAAAAAAGGCTGGATCAACACAACCTCATCAAACTAGATCACTATGATTTTGGGTGGTAAAGTGACCACAGACACAGAATCAGAATCTAATTTGTTCAGCGGTGAACATGTAATACTAAAGAAAAACTTAACAAATAATCTTTTAAAAAAAAAAAGCTACTGTCATTGTGATGAACTGTGATGAAAAGGCATTATTGTGTTGTGGTTTGAAATGTCAGGCTGGGTCGGGCAGCAAAACGCTCTTTTTAGTTATGGCACTACAGCAATTTTTCTGTATATTTTATTTAAATACCCTGAATGCTTGAATTCCTTGAAAGTACCTATTTACCATAACTGGAGTCTTCTAGTATTTTCTTTTGTCAACATAAAGTGCAAACAGTGCTAAGTCTTCTGCAGAGTTCTCCCAGACGGTCTCCATCCCACTCCATATATCCTTGATGAGCTCTGGGCAGTCTCCTGTGGTACAAAAAGCCATGATGGTACCCTGACTAATTGCTAGGAGTCCAGTCTTTGGCCCACTGAAACGAAGCCTTCCTCTTGGTTTACTCATACAGTGTGGACTTCAGTGGCTTGACCAGCCCTTCCTCGTACACCTTCAGGATCGCTTCACAGACAAACCTGTACTGACTCTGGGAACAAAGGCAGGGGGCCAGTGAGGTGAGAGCAGACAAGGGAGAGACACCTTTCATTTAGAAACGGCTTCAAGAGCCGTGGTGAGGTTGTGCATACTTTAACGTTGATAAACCTCAGACATTCATTAGGCTATCATATGAAAATGAAATTACAGCTTTATAGTTTGTCTTTTTGGACACTAAATCAAAAATAAAATAGTACAGTAACACTGGAGAGGTCCAAATGAAAACACCAAGCTTTAGGAATCAGTATGGCATGAGTAAAAGCTGGCACACAAAAGCTCCCAGGAAGTAAGTAGGACTAAAACTTCAGAGCCAAATGTAGAGGTTTAATTGACATCAGTTTGCTAGGATAGCAATTTGGGGGCGAGATCAAATTCACAAGAGATGGCTACAAAAAAGAAAACGCGACATTAATTAATACGCTAGTGAATCAAACTTTAATCTGAGACAGCGGGGTACTTACTGGGGTCTGAATCATCATCGCCCTCTGATCTCTCATTGTTCTTACAATGTCTATTGGGTACACGGGTTGATTGCATTCAATCAAACACATGGCTGTTTCCATGGTGATGAGAACTCCAGTCCGGCCGATCCCCGCACTGGAGAGAGGTAGAGGAGAGAGAGCAGACATTGGTTGCGGCATTCTGAATTCCAAATTCGCTGCAGCTAGGCGCATAGAACTGGGTTTTGCCAACGTCACGAGAGTGGGGCCAGTTTTAAGGGTCAATAAGGACAGGAGTTAATCACACCAGTGGGAGGAAAATGCAATAGATCTAAACACCCTGTGGCAGAATTACTAAAGGGATTATAGTCTTAAAAGGCACGCAGTCATTTTAACATCCAAGTGCTTCAGAATTCTTTTTTGGTGCCAACTAAAACTAATTTTCATATACAGCCATAAAAATGTATTCATTTAATATTTGTGACCTGCATTCTTTCCACATCTGTGTCATAAGCCACAAAAACCTGTACGGTGATATTTAACTGCAGTTTGAACAGCTGTGGCACTAAGACGGTATGCCAACGTCAACGAGATTCTGAATGTCATTAAAGAGTCCCTTCGGCCCTGACGTAAACGATTAAAACAAGGCGAATTATATTGGGAGCATGAGGGTGCCGCGCTACTGCAGAAAGTGCACAGGACTCCTGGGAGTGGGGTGGGGGCTAGCTTCGGCCTGCGATGGGGCAGGGAGATGGGTCTGTACCTGCAGTGAACCACCACTGGCTCATCCTTGCCAGCCCTTTTGCTGCGCACAAGACTGACAAAATCCAGGAAGTCTGTGGAGTCATCCGGCACACCATGGTCAGGCCACGCCACGTACTGGATCTGGGTCAGCTGCCGGCTCTCATTGTCCTGTCACGACACCCCACCATCACAGCACTTTATGGCGACCGCACGTCAACGCACTGCTCTACGGTCGCATAGTCAACCTAGTGAAGCCAACAACAAAATCTGCTCCATTTAACAACAGTCACGATGAACTTCCACACTTTAGCACTCAATCTTCCAAACGTTCCATCGTGGCAATAACCATGGCAACCCTGTACATCCACTTTACAACACGGTTGCTTATAGCTTCACTGCGGAAACACGTATAGCTTTTCAAGGCGTGTAATTAGCAGGCAAAATGGACAACATGAATAAGTGGGCATGGCCAGCTCACCTCCAGGTTGGTGAGAGTCATGTCTCTTACTAGGAACGCAGAGTTCCCTTCTTCAGTCTGGCACTCAACTTGAAAGTTGCCGTAGGTGGTGCTGACAGAAGGATTGGGCCAGTACTGATGACACTTCACCTGGAGTCAGACAGCATAAAAAGCAGACACTGGTCTTAAACAGTTCAGCAACGATTTTAAACCCTCCTAGAAATCAACTGTGCAAAAAAAATTTTAAGAACTCATCTGCAGCAGGAGTCGACTTGTTAAACCCAATGAACCCAAAACTGACCAACGAGCAGTGGCCAGTGGGTGGAGACCTACCCGGCCTCGTTCAACCTGGGTGGTGAGCATGACCACCATGGAGGAGCCCTGCTCCCAGGTCATCTGCCAAAAGTCTGGGCACGTGTTGGGCAGGGGTCCCTGGCAGGCGATGTACTGGTTGATGAGGCTGGAAGCGGGGATTTCCATCTGAGGAGTTCAAGTGCAAAGTGAGATCAGGGCCACGATGTGCGCGTCAGCTTCTCATTAACCCCATCTCATCTTGACAAAACAGCGGGACACTTAAGCTCCGGAGAGTTAAAAAAAAAACGGCAACGCAGCTGGCTGGGCCCATTCATGGCAACTCTGAATATTTGATGAAAAGAAGTGAAAGCGCTCACATTGATATAATTTGCATTGATGTAGTCATCGCTGCCCCTTAAAATCACCCGTGTTGCATCATCTGCAAACAGAAAAGAGAGAGAGAGGAATTGAGTTCACACATTAAGACAACTGTCATAACCACTCTGAACTGGTATTAAGGCCAAAAAGTAATACTTACAAGGTGAGATGTCTCTGTATCGGTTTTTGGAAATGTTCTGAGGTAATTTGGCACATGACATTGTCATTCCAGGCCTTTTCCGGTACAGTTGCTGCAAATAAAACCAATTTCTTCCTTGATGTATGTAATAAGAACAGTAATTGGGGTGGTGGGGTCATCATTAATTTGTGCAGCTAACAGCACAGTACTTTGAGCTAAGGTTTGCAGGGGAAATGGGAGGCAAGGGCGCTCACATCAAACTGGGCCAGCAACGTGCCGCTGCTCAGACCCTCCTTTAGCTGCTGCATGGACTCCCTCCAGGCATCTCCGTCCAGTTGGGCCCAATCCAGAGGGGACTTCTCTGGGATGTACTGAAAGTCTGGCTCAGTCTCCAGCTTCTCCTCCACCACATCGTAGATGGCTACTCGTCACCAAAAAGAAACATGGGCATTGATAAGCACAGAGGTTCCCCTTAAGGCAGGTCAGACAACAGAAACAAAATCACAAGGAGACTAATGAAAATGGGTGCTTACATATACTGTCAATAAAGAGGGGGAGACTCTCACGACAAACGTAACATAGCGGACTATTTTAAGTACACGCGGCATCGTTCCACCTCCAGCCTCACCGTTGGGTCGTACGAGCAGGACCAGCTCCCCAGAGTGACTCTCACAGCTAGCCTTGATGAACATGACCACTTGGTCATGTGAATGCTCCGAGACATCCCGGCCATTGATCATTACGACCTGGTCGCCCTCGTTCAGGCGGGGCACGCACAAGTCGGCCTGCGGAAGAGCGCCAACGTCAGAGCGTTGGGGATGGAGAAACACACGGAGGCAGCAGAACATCCCTTTGGTTTAAGCATCAAAAGCAATGCTATGATGACGCACCGCCGCTAATACCCTCAAATCCTCTAATTATACCACTAAAGTATAATGTATTAGCCTCGGGACACTTGTTAACCATCCTCTAAAACACGGAGCAGACATGACCTGGCTAGTTCACTAAAGAACCAATAGGTGTCACTCTTCCCTACATGTCTTCACATATTCGAGAATCTGGGACTGTCACTCATACCACGACAAAGCTGAAGTGCTTCAGTCGCACGCCCCACTACCATTCCAGGATCATTTCAGAAACTGCTATACCAGCACACCTGTGAGTATTCCAGGGATATGCAACTGAATGAAAGACGCAGTAAACAGTAAGCTTTACAAACTACTTACTGTGGTCCGGGGGCAATAAACCAAACTTTCCCTGACTTATAACTTAAACTTTCCTAGAGTACTTTAAAGGCTTGAGTGGAGTGGGTCTATGTGGCCCCAACAACTTGAATCGTACCGATGTTCCAGGAGCCACTCGAGATACGATCACTGGCATTTTCTGATCAGAGCCGCCCTATGCAAAGACAAGATTTATTTTTTAAATAAATACATATAAAAACAAAATGATAAGGAATTCCATCAGGAATACTGAGGTGAAACTATACCTTAACATTGAACCCAAATCGACCATTTTCATCCGGTATCATCTTGATCAGGACAAGATTGTCATGAGGAACAACTCCATTCAGCTGGTAAAAATAATAAATGGGAACATTTTTTGTTGTCGGAATCAAAACATCAAACGCAAAGCCAGGATTATAGCATCAACCACACTAATTCAAAAAGGCTACCGGCACTAAAAATTCACTAAAACAGACGCAAGTTTTATCTGACCATTTTGGCTTGGTGCCTGCATATGGTGTTCACCCGTTGGCTTTTTCTCCTCTAGTGCACGGCTGAAGGAGGACTCACCGCGGCTTTGTCGGAGGTCACGGGGATGTCGTACAGCTCATTGATGTGGTTGTCCAGCTCCTGCTGGGAGTGGGACTGTATGATCTGGCTGTAGAAGCTCTTCTTGCTCTGCTTGGGTGGCAGGGCAGGTGGCGGCCCATCAGTAGTGGCTTCAGGAGACCTGGAGACAGAGAGGCAGACAGAAAGGCACAGCAGTTGGTATCAGAACCCGAGGCTGCTTGCATGCTGGAAAGATGCCGTTTTGGCCATTGACAAATGAGAACAGCCATGAAACAGAACATGTTGGAATATATGGCAGCTGAAGAGGATAAAGGAGGTTTAATCAGAGGAATTCCTACACTCCAGCACACTACATCTAGGTGGGGGTGGACGTTATTCCCTGCGAACTGTAGCATGAACCATCAACAAAGGCATGCTTTTTTCCACAAACATCATGCTGAGTTAATAACTTAAAGCGAAAAGACTTCCATAGACTGGAGTGCTAACCCATTTTCCTGACAGAACCAAGGCTTAATCTCATTAGGAATTGGAAGCCTTTTAAATATGTGGCAGATAGTGTGTGGTGACCACAACCTATTCAAAATTAGGATCATTTCCTTGTTTGAGATTCTAATCCACCGGGGTAAGGAAATGGAGCCATGTATGTGACAGGGACTCTAGAAACCCCGTGTTAATAAATCTCCCTCATCTCTCGCAGAGCTGGTGGAACAGGGCAGTACAGAGCACAGAAAAACCACTTAGAAGAGTAACAGTTAAAAGTCGCTGGATTATTGAAACAAAATTAAACTATATATATAGGCTGGTGGATAAACTAGATCAGATAGAATTATATATCTCTTTGAATATAAGAAAACCATATTTAGTAAGAGGAACATGCTTCTGAAAATTATACCACACTGGTAAATTGGAATTCTATGAAGGTGCACTTGCATTTAACTGCTGCAAGCACAAGCGAGCAGCTGGTTATGTCATCTGCTGGATTAGTGACGGAGATGTGAGCAAACAGAGGCAAGGGGAGTTTGCAAGGAGATCCAGTCTCTCCAGGTGCTGCATGACCCAGAAACCTCCAGGAACACAAGCGTGGCCGGGAAGAGGAAGAAAGGAGCTTTTGCTGCCACCCGGAAGGAGAGTCACAGTGATGCACACGGTATGCTGTATCAAAGGGTCCCAAACGGCCCGCGAGTGCAGGAATGCACACGCCCCTCAATTGCAATCGCATGGTTTGACTGCAATACCCAAAGCGTCTCGACCTGTTGTGGTTCATTCGAGACAACAAACAAAAGTAAGAATCACAGCCAAGTGCACATCCACTACTTTCATAATTTCAATAAGTCCCTCATTCTGACCCAAACTCGGTCTGCCTCGGCGTTGAATGGTGCTCAAACGACAAGTGTACACACATGCACGTCGAACAGCCCTAAGGTTCTGGGAGGGTAAGAGAGGGACAACTGTCAGAGGAAAGCATGGGTACACACATGCACGTACACAAACCCTTCCACAGACAGGCACTCACGCACGCTCTCAGCTGTTCCACTCCCCACACAGGAGGCCCCCCATTATACAATCACTGCACTCAGATTGAGGACAGACTCATAAATAATGCACAAAAATAACGAAGAGATCCAAAAACCTAAGACAAAAAAAAAGCTCGCTTCAAACACATGCATTTCTCAACCCTGCATATCTAGAGGGAAGTAGAACAGTTCCTTGTTGTTAAATAATTAATTTAATGGTGCATCCTACTGTAGCATATTAGCATAACAAGCTGTGAGCATTAACCATTTTGCCTGCAGCCCAGACCAAAGTTCTTTATATTTGCCCATCGAAGTTTGAGCTTCATTATCTATGCTTAGATGACAGGCATGAAAGCAGCCTATTTTGTGTCTAGAAGCAGAGCTTGATGCTACGGCCTGTTTCTTAACCATTAACATTAAAAAAAAGGTTCAGAAACATACCTAATACAACAACCAGCAGGAAAAAAATAAAAGCAAGACACAGCCTATGTGGAGCTTTTGCTAGATTAGACACCAATAGTGAAGTGAAATTGTATCTTAGGCAAACTCTGTGGCAAGGTACAGAACTGAGGGGTCTGACTGAGGTTGTCGGGCATTTAATTTCCCAAGCCAGGTTGAATACGTCAGTCTTGATTATTAACAGACAATTCTTCAAGCTGCTTTTGAGGGGCAGGGGGGTGAAGGGGCCCAGAGCAAGCACAGTGTTTAAAATGGCCCTGCAAATTTTAGCAAAGCTGCAAGTAGAAGGTACATTCAGAAGGTTCCATGACCTTTAAAAAAATCAATTCTCATAAGAAGTCCTGTGAACATGTTTAGCCATATTTGAAGGTTTTTAAGGTAGACGGTTTCTATTCGGGAAAAATTAACTGCATCGGTTTGGTTTTACACATCTTCACTCAATGACACATTATTACCATCTTGACTGCAGTTTGAAGAGTATGTATAAGTAGTGGTGTCAGGAAAAAACATCTGATAAGGTTCCTGCACTCCAATCTCCTGAAACTAGCTGAAAACATGAGATTTAATATGAGAATGAAAGATGTTGCCACATGATCTGATATAGACAGATACAGTATTCAGAATCCTAAGAACCTTTCTGGAACTTTTTCAATCTTGGAGCACGAACAAATAGGGAATAGAGAAAGGTGTTTCAACATAATTTTTGTGTTACCTCTGTGCTAGGTCTCATTGGACTTATGCGTGTCTTCATATGAGCCCCCACCAGTGGAAAATATGAGGCCACAAAGCTGCCAGCAGCAGCAGCAGCAGCAGCAGACCCGAGGGGACAGTAGGGAACACTTACGGAGAGGAGTCTAGACTGATGCTGTTAGCCTGGGTGGAGGAAGCAGACTTGTGGTTGGCAAAGACTTGACTGGGCGACGAGTGGATTATGTGGTCCACCAAATGTCCAACGGACGACGGTCGCAGGCGGGTCCCCTCTTGTGCAAACATTGAGTTCCTGCTGGTGTCAGGTGAGACGAGACCGGGGTTAACATTTACAGTCATGTGGAACATTAGGGCTTCCTGTCAGGGAAGGGGGGATCTCAGCTGTAAAATTCTGCCTGTGCGCAGCCATTCTTTGAGCTGTTTCAACCATGACAGATGGGTTTGCTCTCAGCTTGACTCACTTCTGTTTCCTTGGTCTGCTCTCTTTCCTCATTCCAGCTGCAGCTGCTCCTGTTTACGCTCCACTTTGGTTACTCCTCCACCCCCCACCCCACACCTGCGGTCCAATGGTTGGTTGTTCTACTTTTATTACCCGTGTTCTCGGTTATACTCACTGGTTGGGAGTGCCAGGCGGAGAGCGCGTGGGCAGACTTTGGGTCTCCAGTCTCTCTTCCGACAAGGAGTTCCTGCTCACTGTTTCCCAGTCCATCCCGCTCATCAGCTTTCTGGTCAGGGGCTTGCTGGGTGACCTGCAGGGAGAGTTTGGGTCACATGACCGCACATCCTCCAGCACACAGCTCTAAGCCTTTTGTGACTTGAGGGGAACTGATGTTCAAACAGACGAAAACAAGATTGACGATACAAAGGTGTAAAGTAAGTCAATATACCAACTGTTCAGGAGGATAAGTTCAGATATTTGGATGCTGATGAAACTGGTCTTGGACAACATCTGGTTTAGCAATGATCTGAAGCCCCGATCTGGGACTCAGTGTTGGTATAATCTGCACTATTTGAGGTCAGTGTCTTAGTTCGGTGTTGAAACGGCCTTGGTCTAAAATTTAGTTTATAAAACTATCTTCGTCTGCAGAACCTAGAACAAAAACAATAGACTGACTCGTAGGAACTGCTGCTCTAGGCCAGGATTCCAAGAACGATCGACTGATAAGCTCTGGCTATGTTGCGAAATTGGAATTCTGAAGTCTAGCCTGGAGAACATGCTGTGGTCTCTCGGGGGGAAAGAGGTACCAGAACAATCCCACTGAACTTTTGCTTCTCTTCTGAGCGTGTGAGGAACAGCAATATGGTTATCGTTCTACAGAGTTTAAGAGAGCATGAACCTTGCAGCCAGGCCAAAGTTAGAGAATAGCAGTTGTAAAGCCTCGTGTTTTTCTGAACTGAGGACGCGAGGGTAGGGCTTATAAAACATTAAAATAATAAAGTGCATCGGAAAGACGAAAATAGCACATTAAGTACAGCCCTCTCCATGCAGTCATGATTCCATGAAAATGTGTCCTAGAACAACCATGCATTTCACAGCTGTGAATGTCCAATCCAAGCAATGCTGTGCATTACCCAGCAGCCAATGTATTGAGCATCCTCATACTGAACAAGATACATTAAGATGTTCAGGATCTCTTACAGGACCTTTTATACAATGCTCTCAAAACTATGAAGGGCTTCATAAGGAATAACCAAACCTGCCCGAACTGTTGAATTAGACAAAGTTTAATACTGATTAAGATAAAAACGTACTGTGATGCGACGACCCATTGCCATCAGTACGGTTAGTACGCGTTTAATCAGTGCTTTAATCTGCAAAGCATTGCAGTAGAATTTTCCATCTATAGTTCATTTCTGTTTAGGGAATATTTACTTTATTAACACTTTTACAATTACAGCGCACTCAATACAGCCCTAACCGTAGAGTTCAAAGGTTAAGACAGAAGGAGGCCTGAGCCAAATGTGTTTCTCTGTGCTTCAGCAGAGAACAGCACAGCTGAGTTTAGTTTCCCCTCTAGTAGGACACTGGTCAATAGCCAGGAAGTACTAATTCTAATCTGATTACCCGTCTAGAAACTGTACATGTAGGAATTACCCCATTCCGTGATTTAGGTCATATGTTTAAGGGGCGTGTTCATGCTAGAGTCTCGTATTGGGCCCTTTCAACTCAACTTTTTTAACAAAAGTCCTGGCACTGACGAAACACCACTCGCTGCAATTCCTAAACAACCGCACACTGATTTTAACACGACCGGGCAAGCACATTCTTCCTGCGGCCGTTCCCTTTAACAAGGTGAGCAGCAGATTCCTGCAAAAAGCGTATTGCAGCTCATTTCCACCAGCTCCACTTTTCCTGTGAAAGGGAGTGTTTCAACACCACTGGGGCCTCCTGGTTCCTTCCTCTGCCATGTACTAGTGCTTCCCAAGCGGATCAGGTGCTTCTCCCACACTCATTTCACCAGGCACGCGTCCCTGAGAACCCCACACCTAGTGATCTTAACCAGTACCTGGATTCATTCCATAAATATCTTGCAATACACATAAAAAAAATAAAATAATAATAAAATCACATAAATACAAAGCTTTTTAAAATAATAAATGAATATGGTTACTAGATGCTGAACAACTAATCTCCAGCAGAAACATCCAACACGGCGCAGCTGACACTTTCCGTGATACATTACCTGGCAAACACCCTGTCTTTGATTCCCTTCTCCTTCCCATACTGCACAGACTGTACTTCCGTCCTTCCACTGCAAGACAGAACATTTCGGGAACCGTGTGAGACGCTGCAGCGTTCCACCAAAAGGGCAACGCTCGGTGCCTAGACAATGGGGAGAGTTAGCGCAGGGCTTCAGCGCCGCGGCGCACCCCTTTAGCCTGCTTCCGCCTCATTACCGCTCACTCCTTCAGATCATTCCTGTCCAAAAGTATCAGAGAGTCTGAGCAAAGACGCAGTTCTGCTGCGCTGTGCAATGCCCAATGACGCCTTTCCATATTGCCTCATTCACATTTGACAGGAGGGTTCGTCTCAGTACACCGAGTGATTGCGCCGGATCTGGGTTATTTTTGTCATTCAGCCTGGCCCTAATAATGGATCCCTGAATGAAAAATTATCCTAAATGCTGGTATATTTGTTAACATTTGTTAAATAAATTATTTCACGCAATCTGAATATCTCAGCCCATAACATTTCATCAACCTTTGCAGATAAAACATCATATGTAAGAGCCTAGTGGCTTTGGGGGATTAAGTAATGATATCACATTTGTGAACTGTATGTGAACATAAGTCATTACAGACCACTTGATCAATCCCTGATGGGGTAAGAACTGAATACCTCAGTACAGAGTTGGGATAAAACATCTTCGCCAACAAAATTCCCACGTTCCCGTTTCTGACAGAAAACCAATAGGTGTAACCCAGGGACACCAGGGGCCCTACTCACCAGTAACGGAACTTGGAGCCCAGGGTAAAGTAATGTGCAAAGAAGTTTTTCTGTGGAGGAACGGGCTGGTCCAGGCGGAAGAAGGTGTGGTGCTCCACGCAGGCCTTCCACAGGGTCTTGCATGCCCGATAGTTCACCATGTTAAACCCCAGCAGCGCCTCCCGGGTCTCTTGCTGGAGAGGAGCGAGAGTCCCAGGGCAGGGGCTGATGTCAGGAAAAGCCTACTGGCTCAATTATCTAAGAACCATAGAACCAACGTATACCAATACACGTATACAATATACTCAGACTTTTTCTGCTGTTCTTAGATAAGGATTAGGTAAGGAAAATAAATACATCTTTATAGAACTTGGGAGATGTAACGCTAACTGATCACCAAATGTTTTCTCTAAAGAGAAAGGACAGATCCGTTCTCGCAATACAACTGTCTGCGACACAGCTTTTAAATGGCGGTGACTCAGCAGGTGACAATAAGGCAAAATTGTGCCATTTCGGCATGAATTATGAATCATCGAATCATGCTTGCTTTTAGTACAACTGCTTTAAAGGTTTTATATGCATTATTAAACCGAATGTTTTCTTGTCTTTCGTGAGGGATTGCCATGCCCTAGATCCACTATTAATTTAGGCATGTGACGTTTTAGTGGTGTAGTCCTGACCATGACCTGGCTAACACACACAAATGGTCAATTTTCTATAATTACAAGTACAAAAGCAAGTACAAACAAAAGGGGCACCAATTATATCCAGCAATAATAATATGCAGCATTTAAAATGGTTTTCACTTTGTAGCAGCAACATGCTCATTAATGTAGGGCACGGATAATGGACCATCATCATTACTCTAGTCATATTTTTTCTTCAATCTGTAACCAACAGTAATGGCTCGATTAAGTGGCAGTGTGTGGGATTTATATCACAAAAATAATATGAGCCAATAGACCGCCTACAATGTTGTACACCTGCCAAAAATTTCATTTCAGAAGCTGACCCGCTTAAATTTGCAATCGATACGAACCCTAACCCTACAACGCAAATAACAAATTGTAGCAGAATATGGCTGCCATTTAATACCAAGCGCATTCTGATATCGAGCTTGGTCAATACTTACCAATTCTTTTCTGAGTTGAATAAAAAACTGTTTACATTTAAAAGATATCTTTACAATCTTCAACCTAGGAAAGAAAAAATAAATGATAAAGGCTTCTTTTTCAGAAGAAAAACCAACCATAGCTAATAAAGCATATCCAAACGCTCGTTGCTCCAAAGCATGACTCACATTTCCTAAATTTTACGTATATCACTTTTTAAAATGATTAAATAGAAGCAGTCCAGCGCCACATTCATATCAGCATTTTAGTCATAAATGTTTTAAATGTGTGGATGACTCCTCATGATGAACAAGCCCTAATGAGATCCAAGCCAGGGAACTGAATACATGCGTTCGGGTAAAGGAACACAGAACGAAGAAGAAGAAGAAAAAAATAGAATGAGCCGTGTCAATATCATATTGACATAAACACGGCCTCGTCATGGCGACGGGCACCCATGGTAATCTAAATCATTTACAAGACTAAATTTAGCCGCTTTGGAAGTCATCTATGCCAATGAAGAAAAAAAAGGAATCCAGACGTGTGTTGGCGGGAACTGCGAGCTGAAACTTGGGAGGGGGTCCCTCACTGATTCCCTCTAGGACTCAAGTGTTACTATGCCCACTCTGCCAGCGCAGATTTAGTTCCCCCTGGCATTGCTGCAGGCCAGGAGAACTCCCAGAATTCCCTATTAATGTCTTCATAGTTCAAAGCAAACATCATCAGCAGGGCTCAAAAAAAGTTTTTTTTTTATTTTTTTATTTTATTCAGTGGCCTTAAGTGATCTCACAGGATAATCCTCCAGTTAGCTGTGCCATATTGTAGATCTGCATTCTAAAATCTAAAAAGGTGCAGCAACATTTTAGCATCTCATGGCACGATGGGTTTTATGCGCCCTATTGGCACGAAGGGAGAGACGCAGCTTTAAAAAACAAAAACAGCCCTGAATTTGTATCCAAGAGCTTTGTTTGGGAGTAGTCCTTGCCTTCAAAGCAACAGGAAGGCTGCTATGGTCACATTAACTTCTCATTGACTCCTTTCGTGTCTGGCTGGATCCCAGCCGCCACGGTCTTCAACCTTCTGCGTCGACTGAACTTGCAATTGTCACTTTGTTTACGAGACTCTCTCGACGCTGGAAGTTTAAAAAAATCTCGCCACAACGCTTCTTCTCCGACTCAAGTCTTTAATTGATAAAGAAACTGGAAGTGCACTTACCACGGAAAGCTGTTGATTCGTACCCTGTTCTTGTAAACGACAATCCCTGCTGACATCACCCCTATTAAAATCTCAGTGTTACTTTGATCCTGAAACGCAAAAGCAAGAGAAACGAAGGTAACGCTGGAGATGAAACCTATGTGACAGAGAAAAATGTAAAAACTTGCAGGGGCTAAAACAATACCCCTTTTTGATGAGTTTGGGGAAAAAGCGCTTGACCAACTGCCCATTGAGGAGGACCCTCCAAGCATAGATCACAAAAACATAGTCTGAATTTTGATATTATAAAAGCCAAGTTTGTTCAGGCCAAAGAGCACTTAAACAATTAAAGCCTGGGTTTGGTTGGATGTGCCACCAAGCAGATGGATCTAATAAGATTGATTTATGCCTACTTGGCAAATCGGGGCTTTGAGAGAGCTCTTTCGCACTGCTCACTAAAAAGCAGGACATTTCTACTACAGCTGCTGGCTTGGGCTGGCTGAACTCAATAGTGAGTACCACCCCATCAGAGGGGGGCACAACTTACTGACCGGATCACAAGACCGGATTTGTAAAAAACTATATCAGCCTAAAATAAACGGTAGCTCAAACTATGACAGATGTGCCCCGTCCGTTTTACCAAAAATTTACAAAGCAGCTTGAAATTTATATACAGATTTAAAAGCTTAGATGGTTCAGGGGTTAGGCCTTCTGAACACCAACGTGTTCACATGCGGGGGGATACATGTAAAATAATACAACCCCTTTAAACTACAGCAGTCTGCGACGCTGGCGGAAATCCGGCAACAGTTAAGCCGCTAAAGCCAACTTTCAAGTTCTCCACCTGCACGAAAACCGAATACTCTCGAAAAGGAGCTTTACGCCACTAAAAGTGTGGACGAAGCCGGCTAATTCACATTGAAAGTGGATGGTTAAAAAGGTTTGATTATTCCAAAAATGCCCCCCCCCTGCAACCTTTGATGCTGACGGACCAAGATGCTCTGTGCGTCTGCACGCGTATCCGGTTGCAGGGCCGGGAAGAGCACTTACCCTTGCGTAGTGCAACTCGACGCCATAGAGCTCCAGCCCCCGCGCCATGCTGAGGTAACTGAACTCTGACTGGGCAGGCGATAGTCCGCTGCAAACGGAGAGGGAAGGGGCATCAGCTCCGAGACGGAGGGCACAGAAGCGTGCTCGCGACATCCGCCCCCCCCCCCCCCCAGAGCCCATTCATGGAACAGGCCGTTTGAGGGACGGGGTGGGGGGTGGGGGAGCAGCTAATAAAGACCTTCCCATTTCCCAAGAGCTACAGCAATGTATTTACAATGAATTGCCTTGTTCTAACAAAAGTGTCGGCCTGAGAGGATACAGCGCATCTACGTCAGCATGCGTGTCTGTTCTTTTAGCTGTAGTGTTCCCTCCTGTTCCCATATTCAGGGTTTCAGAAACATCTTGATTATCACAATCAGCAGTCATGCATTAGACTAGCGCGTCACGCGCGCACGCGTGTGTGTGTGTGTGTGTGTTTGTGTGTTGATAAAACATAGATCCCATTCACATAGATTCCAAATTCAGTCACAAGGTGCATCATACGGCCTTGCTTTGGTCTGCGGCTTCTGAAGGCAGGTTCTTACGTGTGCTGCTGATGCTGCTTGGCGACCTCTTTCTCAAAGTCCTGTGGCGGGTTGGGGATGAAACAGTATTGGGCGAGGTAGCCAGGCAAGTGCTCCAAGTGGTTGTAGTCACCCAGCTCGGCTGCAACACAAAGCGGGCAGTGTGCGTCTCACATAATGCACAATGGGCTCTCTCCTCTCTCTGCGGCTCATGTGAGGCTTTTTTTGGCTTTGTCTGCTTATTGGTCAGTAAAAAACAAAAAAAAACAAAAAAACAACTCCAACAGAAAACCTCATCTTTCTCGTGTGGATACAAAAATGAACCCAAGCCCATAATCAACCGGATGGGTGAAAAAAAACACACAAAAAACACCATGAACCGAGGCAGCAGTTACAGTTAAGTACCTTCCGAGTGCCAGTTTGTGGTGGTGTGCGGTGAACACAACCAATTAATAAGTGCCGCTCTTACCCATGGGCATACAAAGCTATTGACAAATGGAGACAAATGTATTGATTCAACAGAACAAAAGCTGAAGAATAAATGGCGGTTAGTGGGAGGAAGAGAACACCCTTTCATCGCGTGAGTGACGGTCAATACTGTCGTACTGTCTGCACCTCGCAGTTCCCAGAAATCACCGGCTGCCCTTTCGTTACAGATTGACCCCGATAGCGTTTCGGAAGAAGGCAAAAATAACTGCAAACAGACTTAAATGCATCAGAAGAAATCACATTAACAGTTCGGCGACATTTCACATCCTCTGGAGATGGGAGTCAAACGGCACAACCGTCAAGTATCAGCGCTTCCATAAAAATGCAAAAACAGCAAAAGGAAATTGTAATTGGATGGGGGGGGGGGGGAAGTCTTGAAACGGCATTAGCAATTAATGCGAGAAGGTCACGACCAACTCCTTCTTGACCTAATTGCATGCTTAAAGCTCTCCGAGAACTGATGCACTCGATTAAGGACAATACATGCGACAACACCCTCCAGTCCGTTTGCAGTTATTGTAGTCTACCCCCTCAACGGTATTTGGGTCAATCTGAAATGAAAGGCCAGTGACTCCTAGGAACAGCAGGACACAACCAAGATGACAGCATGCAGTGGCCATGCTGTACATTATGCGCCTGGCTTAGGGCTGTCGAAGCTCCCCCAAAATCAACACATAAAAACTAAATTGGAGCGGTAGGGCAGACAGGGCATTCAAATCAGTTCTTTGGTTTTTTTAAAGAATGGATTCGATCTGACGTTCCGAACGTTATGTAGGCGAGTAAACATGCCAAGGCAATAAACATGACAACTTAAACCAAAGAAGCTCAACTAAAACTTAATAATAATAATGAGTGGTACTTACACTTAACAGCAAACTAAACCTAAATTAAAAACTGAGAGCGGTAATCATACTGAACAGCAAACTGAACCTATATTAAAAAACCAAGAATGTTATTTACACTTAACAGCAAACTGAACCTAAATAAAAAACCGAGAGCTGTACTTACACTGAACCTAAATAAAAACCGAGAGCGGTACTTACACTGAACCTAAAATAAAATATAAAAAACGAGAGCAGTACTTACACTGAACCTAAAAAAAAACAGAGAGCGGTACTTACACTGAACCTAAAAAAAAACAGAGAGCGGTACTTACACTGAACCTAAAAAAAAAACGAGAGCGGTACTTACACTGAACCTAAAAAAAAAACGAGAGCGGTACTTACACTGAACCTAAAAAAAAAAACACGAGAGCGGTACTTACACTGAACCTAAAAAAAAAAACGAGAGCGGTACTTACACTGAACCTAAAAAAAAAAACGAG
>JAOVYW010066601.1:45968-70055 GCA_025775045.1 Hiodon tergisus
TTTAATTGCATATGTTCGATAGTTTTATAGGTAACAATGGAGATGTAATAAGTTAAACTATGTTGGGTATTGGGGGGCACAACCAAAAACTGTATCTTGGTGGGGGGCACAGCTCAAAAATTTTACAACTTATTATTATTACGGGGCAAAATAAAGCTTGAATCCAAATTCTTGAAAATGCCTTGATTTTGGCATTATTGGCCAGCCCTAAAATACAGATATAGATATAATACAGATATACAAAATATCAGCCATGAAAACCCATTTCGGTGCGACCCAACATAAACTGATTAAAAGTACAAATCTCAGCCATGGTCGGCG
This sequence comes from Hiodon tergisus, assembly GCA_025775045.1. Classification (NCBI taxonomy): domain Eukaryota; kingdom Metazoa; phylum Chordata; class Actinopteri; order Hiodontiformes; family Hiodontidae; genus Hiodon; species Hiodon tergisus. The sequence goes on from JAOVYW010066601.1 coordinate 46,290, forward strand.
TCCACGTGACAGATTGCCACACTGTACAAGTATCAAGTGCTGACCTGCAAATAAGACGGCAATTCTACCTCCACAGAAAACCAACCATTGAGACAGAATTAGAATGACATTCTCTCCAGCAATGTCCTCCAGGAAGCAATAAAAAAAACCAACACTAAGAATAGTCACACCAAGCCCATGCAACACATAAAAGATTGAGTCATGGAGAAAGCGCAAACATTTAAACCTGTGGCTTCATGATGCTTCCGCTCTTTCTGTTGAGAGAAGCAGCTCTCCAAACCAGAGCGTACCATGGTAGGCCTTCTTTCAGCGAGCCATTGGAGATATGCTAAAGGGATCATCCAGTGGGATGTTGTTCTATTGGATAATTGTCTGCCCTTTCACATCTGGACATGTCAGTTTAAAAGCACAGGGCTGAATTTATTCCCCCCATTATTGCCTCTGATCAATCATTACATGTAATTGCAACAGACATAACAAAACAAAACTAAAATCCTTTATCACAGGCCAAACTGACGTACTTTAGGCATAATGACAGCATAGATAAAACAATGTTTTCTATTTGTGGTGAACAGAGGCTTTAATAGACAGTCAGCCATTACTCTGGAATTCTGCAGTCAACAGAACTACAAGGTGCATGAAAAATCCCCTACATAACAACTGTTTTGAATTAAATGAACGTGCATGTAGAAACGACAAGAACATGTAAATAACAATGCTGGCATTCCTAATCTCCATTTTTCAGTAACAGTAAATATGATCCAAAATTTGTAAACAGTCTTTTCATCAATCCAAAACCAATGGGGTCGCACCCACCAGTATTTATATGCTGAATGACATTTGATGTGTTGTAACAACTATTGTCCCCCCCAAAATCAGATACATTTCAGTCAATAAAGCAGCATTGAGATCAGCCAAAATACTTCCACTTCAGAATAGTGATGGTATGAGTATTTAAATGAAAATACAGCTGTGTTTTGGTAAATATAACACAAACAATATTCCTCTCGCAATCAAACCATATAAACCATGCCTCTTGCATTCAAGGTTGTTTGACTGCAAAGCAGAAGCTGCAAATTTGGTGCTTCTGTTTGAGCATCCTCTTGAGCAGGTTCAGTTGCTGCTGTTTATTACTGGAACTTCAGAGGGGAATTCACAGAGTAGCAGAGGACACACAGAATTTTCATCTCCTGATAATTCCATTAATGTAAAACGTTTACCGTGTCGACATTCTGACAACAGTTCTCCCTGAATATCGTTGATAGATTTTAGTGTCACGTCGCTGCCCTCTAAACAAATTAACCCAACAGGCCCTGCTAGGCTTGCTACAGTCTCACAGCTTGACATTGTCTGACCAATCGTCCAGACACCTGCTCCCACCATAGTGGCCCTGGCTCAGGTGTTCTCCATCACACGGCAAAGCCCCCCCAAAGAGACAGCAATTCAAACAGGCAAATTCCAGACTTGGCAGACAAAAAATGGCCTGTCTCACTCCCTAAGAGCCTATCCCAGGCTTGGTTTTCAGCCCATCACTCATACAGAAAGGCATGTCTGCATGCATGTGCAGAAAACAAATTAAATGGGGTGGGGAACACAATACAATACAAGGGTACATCAATAAATATCCTCAAACCAAAGAGGTTTGCATCTCCGTGCACTTGACCAGGGAGAATACTAAATTGTTCACTGGGGGGGGGTTCCTCTTAACATGAACAAGTAACATATTCAACCAAGACCATGCAATTGGAAACCAAGTGCAAAGCTTGTTAGTGTGAAAATGTAGGGTCATAGTCTACACCAAATATTATCTGAACTTCATATTAAGTAATGTTGAATAACGGCAACACACATTTTTCATACCGCCAATACATGGAATTTCAGGACACGAACTGTCTTTGTTGCAGCACAAGGAAAATAACAATAATATTGGCACCAAATGACTAATCAAACAACATAAAGCTAAGAGACATTGCTGAATTTTATTTTTCCACAACGATGTGTAGTCCTACATTGCAAAGACGAAGGCAGCTAGCCCAACAAATGCATAAGGGGTATAAACCATTTAGCGAAACAAAGTAATTTCAGCGACCTAGTCATGCTCATTCAATAAATTAACTACAGGATAAAATTGCCAAACGGGTTGTAGCGACTTGTTTCTAGGTGGTAGAATGCTCCAATTAGTTTTCATGGCGAAAATATAGAGCCCGTCCTCAGTTAACTGTCAATGGGGTTTTATCGAACTTGAAACATAGTAACGTAAGACAAACTAGTAGATTAAAACAATTTAAATAGTTTTCAGTCACGGAACAGAAAAATTAGACAACCTAACCTTACAAACGTACTGCCAACGACCTTGCGACTTACCAATATACATTATGATTCCACACATATTTTACAAATACTAAAATTAGCAAGTATATGACAAAATGGCATTAAAGAACCTCCAAGTCATCCGTTTTATAGCTTCTTATATTTAAAAATTTAGCTAGCAGCAAAGCTAACATTATACAAAAACGGACCCAATAATAACCCGTAGACATTAAGACTAAGCATTTGCTCGATGGCTAAGAAACCAATAGCTATCATTGGTTACAACCGATTCTCTTTCCCAAAAAAATAAAAAAGAAGGGCATAAAGCGACATGGAGTGTACAAATTTGACTTACCTACATAAACAGTTCCAGGTGGGTCTAAATTTGGGGGAAATTTTGTTTAAAAAGGTTTTTAAAAAAAGTGAAGGAAGAATAAATTTAAACCCCCGTTGAATTCACCCTCTTCAGCTCCACCGAAACCTCACCATCATCCCAAGCCAGCACATACATTCACCGAGGGGCCTCCAGGCTGGCACCTCAACACGGCGGAGGGTAATCCACAAGGTAGAGCAAAAACCAGTTACAGGGTGCCAATCATATTACACCGAGCGTGGAATATTCAGAATGCCTTTTAATTGTTAATATTGCATTTAAGTGTATTTTATAAAACAAAAAGGAGAAGCCCGTTCTTTCCACTGTAGTCACGGTGCGTTAGCTGCCGAGTATATGTACCGTGTCCGTTCACTTTTCTCGCTGCAAGAGCAGCAGTAGCAAAGGCAACAGCATAGCAACGTAACGTGGCGCAACCACCGCAACGCTGCCAGCGCACGGTGGGTGGAGCCATGCATTGGGAGGCGTGTTATTAATGTGTGAAGTAATATTACTATATTACACACACACACACGCGCGCGCGCGCGTTCTCTCTGCCTAAACGTTTTTATAAATTAATCTCATTAATGTCACAGTTTGTGAAGACGTGTAAAGGAAACGATTTTCCTGTAAATAACTTATGGAATATGTAAACTAAAATTAGGAAATTGAACGTGACACATGGTTTTTAGTGGTGAAATTTTCCCCCTAAATTCTACTGGCATCTGGTAAATAATGCCTCACAATTATACCTGATTAGGGCTGAGACCAAATGAAAAATTTGACAACACGCTAATAATTTATAATACAATTAAATTTAATATCGTTTTCATCTTTTTTTGCGAGTATCTCATTTCTTCTAATCGTAAAAAAGGAAATACAGTAAAATACAGAAAGTGCGATTCAGTAGTTGCCAGTGGTGGTGATTTGATCCCAGCCTAGGTTAAAAATTCTAAAAACAAATTGTCACGACATGAAACAAAAAGTCGTATTACATAGTTATTTCTACCAGAACAAATGCTGATAGCTCCCTGGGAATCCCTTTAAACGTGTTCCACAGATACAAAGCTCTTTTATGGATATTAGTGTCTGTAAATTGTGATCTAAGACTGACAAAATCTCGTTTATGTAATAGAAATGGGCTGCCAATCTTCTCGTAAAATATGTGTCATGGTTCACTTTGAGTTTAAGTTTCCAACGAAGCAAATGTTTCTGCGGTTAGTGCCGAGTGAACAGGCAGCGACATCTTGTGGATGGTTTTTTTATTTGTCAGTGAATTAAATCACAATGCATGCAGTAGGCCTACTCTTATTAATTCCTGTTTACTGTGTTTCTAATAGTTTCGAAATTTTCACGTTAAACGTTAATGATTGAGATAGACATACGTAGTTATGACAAAAACGGTAACATGAATTAGATAATAATGCTATTGTGGAAAATCGTAAATATCTAAGCAGTCTAAATGAGAAATCTTTCTCAAAAACTGTAAACAAAAAAGAAAATTTAATTAAAGGTGTATAGGTAAGACGATCCACTGAATTATAATAGTGGCAACGTTCAAGTACCATGCTTTCTATCCAGCCAATTAAGCACTATAATAACTTTATTCTTCAATACAAAAACGGAGACTAAACGGAATTAAAAAAAAAGGCTTATAAACAATACGAGTGTAGTTTATATTTGTTAGCGTAAAACGTTGCATTCATCCCCATGGTCATTTGATACAATTCAACTGTCCGCTGCTGAAGCGTATTAGCAATCCACCAGGCGAGTATTCTCATTTTTGTGGTCGTGTTAGGTTTTTTTTGTCTAAAAACACCACACTCGTTCGGGATTCATATACTTATTCATCTGAGAAATCTGGGGCAAACAAAGATTTATCGCAGTTTATTTTTTAGATTTTTAAAATCCAGTACAACCAATAGATCACCTATTAAAAAAAAAAAAAAAAAACATTGCACAGAATAGTCTCAGCTATACACCATGCAAAGCTGTACATTGTGCATACAATTTTAGGTGATAGTTGACTTATGTTCTTGATGGACGGAACAGAAGCCCTATGGTTGACGCTACTTCTTCACTAACGCGGGCACTTCTTCGTCAAAGTAGAGTAATTTTTGCATGATGTTTGGACTATGCTTCCACTACTCAAAGGTTAATTGCATACATGGATGTGTATTAACTGATGACCCATCTTCAGAAAATAAGTACTAGTGACTCCTGCAGCAAATGTCACTGCTTCTTGGGTGTGCTTTGACTGGTCTCTACCTTGTACTTGATTAATCTGTACGGATCGATGCATTACTGGGGAAAAGCACGGGTATTGATTTGCCTGTAGCAGTGATACCTGGTTAATGTTGCAAAGCACCAATGAAACAGAAATTGCAAAGGCAAGCATCCTCAGCAGGACATTATGCAACGCTGCTGAGAACAGAACATTCTGCTCTATATCCCAAAGTTATAAGGGCTAGAGATCTCATAGTGAGTACGGGTCTCCAAACAACAGCAGTATTAAACACCCTATATATAGTTAAGGGATGGGATAGAGAGGTGATCAAGATGAGAGGTGGTACATTTGGTGTCAGGAATTGAATACATTTTTACGCATGCTGCATAATGTTAAAATAAAATTAGTCTTCTATTAATTTTCTTCTACTACTTTTTATTATTATTATTACTACTATTTACTTTAGCTAATTAAGCATTATTTTGATTGAAAGGGATTTTAATCAGGACAAAAACAAGAAAATCTATACAATGATCTTTAAATATCCAAAAAGTAGAATCAATTTGCTAATACGTTTAGGGCTTCTTTACGTCTGACATTTTTAAAACATACAGGATACAATGGTTCATTATTCATGGTTACTTAAAAAAATGATCTAATGTTATCTTATAACAGGAGGCATACGCAAAAAAATAAAACATGTATGTGTAAAGTGGAATGGACATGGAACATGAAAACAAAGGAATCTTATTCTACATATGCTACAGATAAACGGGCCTCACATAATTTTACTTTAATACAGGTTTCTATGGATACAAATGCTGGGAGCTGTGAAGGAACTTGAATTCCCTTGAGCACAAGATTGTTTCAGACCGCCTGCCCTGCACACCTCTTGACTGTAAAACAGAGTGAGTCACTGTGATCTCCGGTATTATTTTGAAGCCCTCTTTAAAATTCATTCAGTGCTTTATATTACACGCCTTTGTTGAAAAAGAAACCAAAAAGACACCAGCATACTTTAGTTCTGCGTACATTTATGAGTATGAGGTCAGTTTGAACGTTGGGTTCCCCAGCATCCTCCCCTTATTTTCTGGGGTGGTGGGGGGGGCGAGAGATAAAAAGAAGAAGAGATTGAGCACTTAAAGTGTGGAGAGTGTGACAATGTGAGCTCTGTCAGAGAGAACTTCGAACTTCGGTTAATCTATTTTCCTCCTTTGGAGGATTTGTGGACGTAAGTGATGGCACCACAATGACGTCAGTCCAGAGGAGTCATTTTCATCTATGGTTGATAAGGCCCTTACATAAGGCTTCCCGCCCAGGCCAACCTCATTTGTCTCGATGGAGAGAGAAAGAAGAGGGAAGGACCCTGGGGAGACAAGCGGCAGGCTTAACATTATCTCTAAATAGGGCTTTAGGGTCAATGAGTAATCAAGGATTATAGTGTTAAAACCTGGCTCGAAAAAACTGGAACTCATTAGAGGGGGAGAGGTGGCGTCAGTGGTGGAAACAAACGTCAGAAACCCTTGGCAATGAAGGAATATTCAAGCATATTGAAGGGGTTTCTTTGTTGGGGTGATACTTATTAACAATCTCTGGACAGGTTTGCAAGAACTCAGCATGACAATTTGTGCGGCTGAACGGTCGGTGAATATAGATAGATGGAAAGTGTTTTGATGTTTTGTTGTGTTTGCTTTCTGACTACTGAGAACTTGAGAACAACAGGTGAGAACATATTTCTTACAACATGTAGCTTTTATATGTGTTAATTTCTGTAGATGCAGAAAGATATGCCCATAGCAGCCCTTCCGTAGAGAAACCAGAACAATATGGAGCAAGCTTAGCAGATGGGCCAAAAGAGGGTTTACCAGTAAAGAACCAAACAACAGACAGGGCATAAGATCACCAGCAGTGTTTCCAAATGTCTCCTCAACAAATTATTGGACTATTATTGTAATTATTGGATTATTATCCACGCACATATTTGACTTCATTAAACCTTTGTGTTTGATATCATATTGTCCTTTCCCTGTAAATATAATACTGTATATATATATACTGTAAATATAATAATGTCAATATATATTAAAATCTGAAAGTGGAAAAAACATATAATAGAATATGAATTTCTTAGGAAGACACCCATTCATCACTTTAATTTATTATTTTACACAGAAAGTAAAAATGCATGCCTTTAATTTAAAGTGCAGTGTTATATGTTATATTTCAGGTAAATATTAAATATCTTTGTTAAATGTTAAATTAAATGATTAAGTAAATACTCTATATTAATTTTTATTCTAAGAAACCAACGTTATTTTATTTTTTCCTCTGAAGTTTAAAGCACCATTATGTAATTTCTTGAGATCAATGCTTCAGAGAGATCTAATTCTAGCACACAATTTTATTACCAAAAACCTTCACATTACCCCATGTCTTCCATAACAAAGGATTGATCTCTACCAGGCATTCATCTTAAGATACCCTCCATATTTTTATTTTTATTTGTTATGCACAGGAATGGGAAATACGTATTTTTTTCTGATAGTCAAATAGTTAGCGACGAAAATCATTAAGATATGCGAAAAACATACATACACACGCACACACACACTTGCACAGACATCTATATATAGATATATATCTATGTGTGTGTGTATATATGGTATGTATATTCATGTCCTTACCTTTAATATGCTGTAGAAATAATGGCAATTAACATCTTATGAAACAGTACAGCGATCAAAAATGAAACAGATAGCCATTTAAACATTTGGACCTTTGGGTTTTCAGCCAATTGTGACTGTTGCCGCTGGCAACATGGAGCAAAAGCACATATGAGGCTTTTCCTTCCTGCTGCAAACAGCAAAATCACGGTCTCCAAACCAAGAAGATACTATATGGGGGAAATCTACTCATTTATGCGTGCATTTTTCTATTGATCGTGCATCCTAAAGTTTAAAGTAGCCCTTTTCAAACCAAGGTTCTTCTTCTAAAAATAAACGCAATAGTAATGATTTTTGTTATAATTTATAATGGCAATAATGTCCGGCCACCAATTGAGCTCTGCCTCTCAGTGCCTCTGGGTTTTAGCTGGCATTGACATCACAATCTGCATCAGTCTTAGCTTGTGCCAGGGCAAATACCATTTATTTCTAACCTCAACATTTTCTGAAGTGATGCACTGGAAAATGAACACTTTAATATTGGAACTTTAATGTATTCCCAGCACCCTTTGGGTTGAGTGTTCCAAGAAGGCACTGTGTGTGAGCTTTGTTGTTAAAGTGACATGGTGTTCTGGGAAAAACACCCAGGTTCTTACCAAGAGCTGCAGCATTCCAGCTCCAGGGTAATAGGGAGTATTCTGGGAGAAGCATGGTTGTTGCTAGGCAATAGCCCACCCCACCCCCGCCGCCCCCATCCTCAATAAAATGTAACACTTTTGTCTTCTCTTAATACCATATTATTTCATAATCATCCAGCACATACCTCTTTAGGAAGGCAGAATTAAAATGCCTACTGGTAATAACCCCTGTTACTGTCTGGAATCAGGCCCACGAAAAATGAGAGCAATGCTTGCAAAGACCCCTCTTTGTTTTAAAGTTGTGTGTGTGTGTGTGTGTGTGTGTGTATTATTTTTGTACGTGTGGGCTTGTGTCAGTGGTGATACTCAGAATCGATAATTAACACTAGGGCCAATGGTGACCAGGGCAACCGTTTATTCCTGAACTTCATGTCCTGCACAGGATCTCAGAATAAAGGATGCACGCTGTCAGTGGAGTGCCAGAGTAGAGGAATATACAGATGATAATTATCATTGTCACAATCCTGATTTTATATGGACATGATGCTGGAGTGTTTGCTTTTAACATGTGATACCATATAAAGAGTCTGAGTTGATGGTGCTAGTTGTCTGGTCTTCATTCTAGACTGCCTGAATGCATCATGTTTTGCAGCGGCTTTCTTTAAGCATCCTTGCGTTTTGTGACGAGTTGTGGGTGCTTTGGGTTTCCCTTTAGGCACTTTACATGTGGTTTGATTCTGTTTATTGGTGTTTTTTTACCTTCTTTTCCTGTTTTTTTCTTTCTTCCTTTCTGTTCCATGGGGCGCCCAGCCTCAGCCAGGCTGGTCATTACAGGCGACGAACCACTGGGTAGATGAAATAAAAATAGAAAGAAAATAAATCCAAACATTTCTGCACAAAGTACCAAAATAAAATTTCCATGAGAAATGCAGTTTGGCCCTTGTCCACGCCATGTTGCTTACTAACGAAGAACTGGAAAGGGGTGGAGGGGCAGAGGGATATTGCAGTGGCTATGCAGCCGTTTTTGGTTTAAAAAAAAATTTGCTTTGAAATAAAAATTATTTTGAGATAGTAGTTATAAAACTTATTTTAAGTTGGAATTGCAATGAATAAGTAAATGAGCTAAGTTTGTCGTTATTTAATTATACCGCCTACACCTCTACCTCATCTCTTTATCCCAGTTTTAGATACGTAACATTCTGTAACTACTAAGATACAGTGAATTGCACCAAGTAGAGTCTATGTGTAGTAGCCTACCTACCCAGACCAAACAAAAGTCTTCATCCAAATTGATTTAAATACTATATAAGATTAAAAATATTAGGCAGATACATACTACAATAAGTAGCATTATTATAAATGTCTAAAATGATTATTTTTATACACTAATCTGCAAAATTATTTTAAAATGAACTATAGACTGAATAACAGAATACACGAATTTCAAAAGTGATTATTTTATCTTCATAATTATGCTGTAGCTGTTACTTCAAGATATTAGAAAGTCGCTATCGGTTATCAACTTACATCTTTGTTGCGCATGTGTGATTCAATCATGTGCAGAATTTGACACATACTCCAAATTAAAAACGAGAGATCGGCTACAGAAGGGCAGAATAGTCCATTTAGGTAGTAAAGGGATACATATTAACTATGATTGCCGCTTCCTTGTAATAATTTAAGATATGATTGTTTTACAGACAAAAAATTTTTTTTCTAATGTAGTTTATTCTAATAATTGTCAAAAAAGCTTTCACAAACGAATAAAGGTTGTTGTATATTACACCAATAAAAATACCCCCCCCCCAGGATAGTTCTATTTATAGTATCAGCTGTTGCAATATAAAGATTTGCAACAGTGTACATTTCACTGCGGATGAGGCTGGATAATATTCGCTAATAAGAAACGATATGTGGTGTTATTTATTGATATAAAATCTATGTTAATAACCATACGAGCGAATTCTAGTTATGACAACGAGGTGTCTGGAAAATATTTGGTTTTCTCGCTCAGTGCATTGCTCGGTAAGTTTATCATTTTTGCAGTCATCGATAATAGTAACGGTGCTGGCATATTTAAAATCACCAGTAGATTACAAAATCTTATTAACAGAGATATTCTATCATCTCTGAGTATCGTTGAAATGCTGATTCAAAAATGTTTGGTTTGGGAGATGGTAATATTAGTATCTAAGTCTGCAGATGCTCCTTATTCGGAATGTTACGGCCAAAACCGTAACGTTTTAGTTTGTTGCAACCAATAATTCTAATACAGAGCATATTTTATCATTATTAAAAGTACTTTACGATTCTGAAAGACGGCTTGCCCGGGTAACTGATATAATATAGTGGGTAATATAAGACATTTAGTCCGTTTTTATAGTTCGCAGGAAATCCTTAAATTATGTCTGTGCGTGTGTGTGTGTGTGTAAGACGATGCAGCTGTCGCTGACTGGAGAAAATTGTTAAACTTAAAATGGAAAAACCATATCTAAATGCATTATTCATGTATGTAGTTAATTGCTACAAGGTTAGGTTCTAGACCCAGGTGGGGTCCTGCTGTTGTACGCCCCAGCAAGGTACGTAGCCTGAATTGCTTGTGTCCAGCTGAAAGTGTCCAGCTATAAATGGGTAAAGGTTTACTACTTGCCAGCTTGTATGCCGAAATGACCAAATAATGAAAAAGATTGCCTTGATACGTGGTTAGTAGGAATGACATTTATACAATGCACTAGCAATCATCCGCCGCTACAAAATTATTGTATGTGTCCTAACAAGTAATTGAACTTGGCATCCAACCACCGTTAGGAATTCATTGTAAACTGTTGAAAGGTTTTTAGTTTAAAAAAGAAAAATCGTTAATAAACGAGGTATTTAGTTAGATTTTTTTTTTAAATTCTCTCACTTGGTAAACTAAACTAACTAATGTTATTGCAATTGCATACTTTTAAACTGAGTTGATTAACCTTGTACAACATTTCTAATTTCTTAACCTCCCCCACATATTCAAGCCACATTGAAAGCTCATAACTAGCTATGTGTTTCAAATGAACGTTCGGTTGTTGTTTATGTGCAATACCCAACAAAAGGTTGGGTAAGGCACCTGTCTTTTATAACAATGATTCAGTTGGAGCAGTAAATACAAGAGGAACTGCACATGGGAGCTATCGTACAGACCCTGTTATTTGAAAGAGTTTCACTTGGTCATCTAAATGGCATTTGCTCTAAATTAGCGGGATGGCAATAAATTGCATCAGTGAAAAACCACTGCAAAATATACCCCTTTCCATTTCTCCACTGGCCTCGAGTGCAACGCTACATACTTCAGAAATCGCTCCCATCGTCCCCTCTCCAGCATTCAAGGTAAACGGGTTATGATGTTGCAGACTGGGATTCCTACTCCACTCAGCCTCCCCCTTTAACTGCTTTTATTCTGGCCTGAATGTGGAGCTGCTGGCTGACTGTCCAGTAGCCCTATCTCCACTGTCATCCAAACGAGGCACGCACTGGCTATTGGCCATGGAGCCTTTTTCCTTACCAGACATTCAGGCTAAAAGCTGAACGGTTTCCGCCAAAAAAGAGAGTGGCACCGGACTACTTGAGCCTCACAGAAAGCTGGAAGGCAGTCAGAGAGGAAGTTAGGGTGATAATGGGGCAATGGGGAACCGTGGTGGTGTTGAAGCTGGCCAGTGTGCTGTGGGCATTGTTGGGCCCTCTCCACCGAGTGAGGGCCTAGCTGTGACCCTGAGAAAGGAAGTGGTCCTCTTCCGTCTTTTGTTGGTGGCAGGAAGGGTAGTTGGTGCCTGAAAGTGTTCCAGACAAGACCTGAGGTTTTTTTGTGGGACAGCAGTGTTTCTTGCATGTGTCCTGCTTGGTATACTGACCAAGCGGTTTGAATTCAGGCTGGGAAGGGAGAAGGTTCGTCCATATTTTTGCCCGTTTTAATACGAAAAAGCCGATGTTCTCGCCGGTATGTTTCACTGAGCTCTAACTGCGTTGTCCTCTCAAAGCTTTGAACTTTCTATCTCCTGGTACAACTAAATTGGTTTCAGGATGGCTGTAGCACACATCAGTTGCTGTGTAATACAATTGCTAGGAACAATGTCATGTGATGGGAAAATAAAGATCCAAAAAGAGCAAAAGCTATGCTTCTGGAAGCCAAGGAGAAGCCACAATTACAATGCATAGTAATCCAGTCGTCTAGACCATGTTTCCTGACTGTGCCTTGGTCTTGCTGCGAGCCTGGGAATGGCTGAGATCAGTGCTTTTTTTTCCCAGCCTTGTGTAAAAAGGAGTGTTTACCCTCGTCTCTGGCAATGCAGTTGTGTGCCTCGCCTTGCTACAGTTCGCGTTGCAAAACCCTCCGGGTCAAACGCACACTTCGCTCTCGGCCACCGGGCCTTATTTTCATTTTGATTGACGCCCTGTAGACCAGGAGCTTACGCTTGATGAATATAAATCAGAGAGGTCATCCGTGATTTATTAAGAGCTGGTGGCTAATTTGTTAGCTATCAGCTAAGGCACGCTGTCTTATGCCGCGTTGACGTACTCTGCCTGAGGGGAAACGCAGCATCTACATCTTTGGTGGCTACATTGTTTGCTGCAGGCTGACACTATAACACCTCTCTCTCCCTCGCTCTCTCTTTCTATTTCTCTGTATTCCAGTTGTAGCCATTGCTATGGCAACCAGCGCTGTTCCAAGCGACAACCTCCCGACATATAAGCTTGTGGTGGTGGGGGATGGGGGCGTGGGGAAGAGTGCCCTCACCATTCAGTTCTTCCAGAAGATCTTTGTGCCTGACTATGACCCTACAATTGAGGACTCCTACCTGAAGCACACGGAGATTGACGGCCAGTGGGCCATCTTAGACGGTAAACTATCATGACTGTCATCTCCTACTAAGGGCCCCTCCTCCTTGCTGTCTATAGTGCACTTCCCCAGACATCCAAAAAATGTTTTGTTTGTCGGGTATGATGGCTGCTATCCTGCTGACGCCCTCACCCCTCTATGGTGTAAATGTTCTCCTTATTGAAGTTAATCAAGACTGACTAATCATAACAAGCATTCAGTAGAATTTGCCCATTGAATTAGATTCAGATTCAGACAACTTTGTTTATCCCCAGGGGGGATTCCCAGTCCATACATACAACAGACAATATTTTATTATTTAAATTAGATCAAGGGAACATGTTAAGGTCATGGGACGAATACCTAAGTATAAACATAGATATAAGACATTGTAAAAGTAAATAAAAACACAATGGATATCGCTGTATGCAACTGTAGGTGCAGATCGTATTTTAAAGGCTAGCCCGTGCTGACCTGTGGGCTCTGACTGGGCTATGTTGTATATCTACAGTACTGGACACGGCAGGACAGGAGGAGTTCAGCGCCATGCGCGAGCAGTACATGCGGACCGGAGACGGCTTCCTCATTGTGTTCTCTGTGACGGACAAGGCCAGCTTTGAACATGTGGACCGCTTCCACCAGCTCATCCTCCGGGTGAAAGACCGGTGGGTCCTTGGACTGTGGGACTGGGGCTTTGTTAACATGACACTCTCAGGCGCTCTCAGGCCCCTGCCGTTGTACACTGTCGTGCACACAGGCAAGTTTCGCAGTCTTGCAGGGAATCTAGGGACGAGATTTCCTCTAATGTCCAATCTGAAACTAATTAATACGATACCTTACAATGGTGCTCTAAGCTACATAGAAAATGTATTTAGTGCTTCATCTGCTGTGTTACAAAACGTGTGCCTGGGTGTGTGTGTGTGTAGTGTGCATGTAACTCGGTAAGGGTGTTTAACCTGGGTGAGGCATACGATTTTATCTAAACGACACTGAAGGATTATTTTTAAAGCATGTGTGACGGACCCACGCCCTGACCCTGTCCCTGTTCTGAGTGTGGATCTAGTGAGACTTACAGAGGTGCTGAAAGTCACGCATGCCTGAAATCTGCCCATTCATCCGGCCTGTCTGCCTTTCCACTATTCTCTAGGGAATCCTTCCCGATGATCCTGGTGGCGAACAAAGTGGACCTGGTGCACCTGCGGAAGATCACAAGTGAGCAGGGCAGGGAGATGGCAGGCAAGCACAGTGTGAGTGTCTGCAATGGGTCCCCTTATTGGGCGGGTAGTGGGTCAGCTTGGGTGCCAAAGTTCGAGGTGAGCCTTCCATAAATGTACGCACCCTCCTGCATTAGCCCTCCTTCTGAGTCTGCAAGCATTAAATGTTTTTCTCCTCTTCTTGGGATTCATTGAATGAATATTTCCAAGTTTTATAAAGCCTTGTAATGCATTTAGCTTAATTGGTGTTATTAACCAAATGTTCCCACCGTGACAAAGCTAACAAGTGTTTCTGTACTCTTTCCCGGTACCTTATCTGATCTTTTAGAGAGCTTAAGGGTGTAGAACAACTCCTGAGTCATCATGGTTTAGTATAATTATTGTGCTGGGATACATTATTAGCAATTAGCCATGGTCCAACCGCACTTTACTTTTTAGCCGTAATGCAATGCTCCCTATTAAAAAGCTCAGGGAAAAGTGAATGTGATTTCTTTCATATTGCACAATGGAGATCAATTTGCCTTTTTGGGTAACTCTTTGAACATTCTCAGAAGTACGCATCCCTCCGATCCTGTGTATCCCTCCAACAGCAGTAGTGATGAGCAGCATGGCGTCCCTATGGCACTGGAAACGGTGGCTGCTACATGCTGTCATTATAAGTGGGCATTTTGGGTCTGCAAATGAGAAAGGTGATCCCGTCAGCCCAGCGGGTTTTAGGGGTCTCATCCAGCACAGTGAAGCATAATAGACTTTAAAATAAGAGCAATGTTGTGAAACTAATGATGGCTTTACCTTTTGCATATTTTAATTTTCTGTTTACAGATTACTTATATTGAAACAAGTGCCAAAGACCCTCCCATGAATGTCGACAAAGCCTTTCATGAGCTGGTCAGAGTGATCCGGTACGTCATCTGAAAAACAAACAAACAAAAAAACACCATTTCACTATATAATCACAAAATGGAGGATAACAATTTCTAACTTCCACCTCACTCCTCTCGCATCAGAAAAGATCAGAATTCCTCACCTTCCCTGCGTATGTGCTGCAGGATTCTTAACCACAAGCCTTTATGCATTAACACAATTGGCGATTCCAAATTGGGGAGGAACCAAGAATAATTGGAGATTCGAAATTTGTATTTTAAAAAGCAGTAGAGTAAATCCAAAATATACCAGATGATTATTCGGAATGAGAGCAGGCTCATATTTTTACAAGGGAAAAGAGCTTTTCTCCAGTGTAACTGTCATTGGGCAAATTCTTTGCTGCAGTACAGGAAAGTTGAGTTCTAAGCCACTGTGTATGTGAAAATCGAAAGTAAAAAGTTCCTGTCTGGGATTAGGAACTGATTAGAAAGGACATTTGTGTCAAAGCCAGACGTTCACAAAGAGCTTTTCAAGTTTTGTATGAAGTGTGTTTTTTCCTCCAGTTTCTGTCTATTTTGCTTTATCAACAAAAATCCACTAAAACCATGTGATGTGAATTTTGCAAGCAGTGGGAACACCAACCAGTGCTATATGGCATATGGTGCTGATTCTTGTCATTTAGTCACCCAGAACGTAAAGTTAGTCTTCTTTTTCGTTGTCATGCACAAATAGCTCTTAGAATTCACGGTGAGAAAACGGCAGGATTATAACCAACGACGTTTGGGGGAAAAGCATAACTTAATTTTCACTGTCATGGCCCTACATCCACACTTTGAGAAGGGTACTGACTGAAACAACGTTTCATGGAGGATTGGATGAGGCACTGTCCGGGGAACTTGGTTCATTCTGAACCGGTTCTGCAGTGACAGATGGAGGCTTTCCATCTGCCACAGCGGGGATATGCGGGGTTGTCGGGGATGTCTCATCCTCTCTCTGCCCCCCCCTGCAGGCAGCAGATACCTGAGAAGAGCCAGAAAAAGAAGAGAACCAAATGGCGTGGGGACAGGTCCGCCGGATCCCAGCGACTCCGTTGTGTCATCTTGTGACGGCCTCGTGAGGAATCGGACTTTGCTTAATGCCTACGGCGCATCGCGACCCTTCTCTTGTTGGCCGCCGGGTCGAGACTCAATGCTCCCCCCGGTTACGATGCAGTCTTCCAATCGACCGGCTCGAATCTGGGAGGGGCGGGGGGAGGGAGGTCCAATCAGGTCCTTAGAAATGAACACCTGGACATTTCTGGGGTTGTGCTGGATTTGTGGAGTTGGCAGCCTCCCTTGTGTTTGTGTGTTATAGCGTCCTTGTGATGGTCTTTGCAACAAAGCCGTGGAAGTTGTCTGACACGAAGAACCAGGCAATCAGAGGAGGCCTGCGCTTCACGTTTCCCCCTGCCGTGGGGGCTCTATAACTCGCTGCGAAGGTCTGAGGAAATCTGGCTGAATTAGGAGCAGTAAAGTCAAAGTGACGAGGGCACCAGCTTGAACGTCCAGATGAATTCCAAATGGTGGGGGGGCACTCCTGACAAGGCAACTACAACAAGTACAGCCCTTGAGTTGCATAAAGGCATTAAAAAAAAACTTAGAATAAGACTGTTCTGTATTTTTACATGTTGATAACGCTTACTTCCCCTTTTCTAGTGTTGGAACTATTTAACAAAGCATTTTTCGTCATCTAATCGGCCATAAAGTTGGTCGTTGTTATTGAAGTCTCTTTGCACTTTGGGTAAATTTTACTTGATGTATTTGCATATGTATGAAGCCATATAAGACGGTGGGTGGGGAGGGGGTTAGTTACAAAGGACAGTAAAAGTACTTTACAAACACAAGACTTCACTCTTTGTTGGACATCGCTGCCACTACTTGTCCATGCGTCTCATATAGTTTACAATGAGAAAGTCTTCACCAGCAGATTTCTTTTTTTAACAAGGGGGATGTCACTTTTACAAACATGCTGACGGAAGCTAACAGCTGACATGGCTTCAAAAAGGGGAAATAATGGAAGTTTAATGCTGTGCATGTCTAATGGGTGGGGTTGATGTTGGGGGTCTGTTGTATTTATAAATGGATTTTGCTCTGACGTTTTTTTTTTTTTTTTTACATGACTAATTTATGACTGTTCCTAGACATTTTGCCGATGGTCTAACTTGTAGCAGCAGCTAATGTAGCTGGAGGAACAACTATCTGACTGTCAATCAGAACTGCTGAGAATGCTCTGTAAGCAAAAAATAAAGACCGCGATGAAACAACAGTAAGTGTACCATGACGCAAACCGTGTGTGACAATTGTGTATGAGGGCGACATGTGCTAGAATGTGTTAAATGTCTGAACATTTTAATCGTATAGGATCATAATTGCAATTATTGTAATCGTCATATTTTAGTTATTTTTTTAAATCAACTAATTTTAATACAAGGCAGCCTGCCGCTATTTGATTTCTGAGTCAGTAAACGGCTCTCTTTTTGGAAGAATCGAAGCCACACGTATCCGCGTCAGTGCAGTCAGTCATCAGATCAATGCGCCATCACTCGTAATTGGGACAAAATATTTCCAGTTTAATTTCCATTCTTTGGACACCTCTGGAGAATTTCTTTAAAATTGTGCTTGTCTTTCGAATGGCCACCTAATACTGAATCCATTAAGCACTGAAATGTGAATGGCTCTGCGTCAAAGGGTTAACCATTGTCAGTTCAACTGCTAACACGCGGGTTTTGGATTCGTGACAAAAACGCATGTTAAAACTAACGCGTTCTCACGATTCCATTCCTCATGGATTTGGCAGAAAATGGACGTAATTTAACAATCTACCCAGAATTAACAAAGAGAAAGATGTACATGTAGTTACCACCTAACTTTTGTCTAAAATTGCGGATTCCACACTAATGTGGGAAAAAGTTTAGCATACAGTTCCATATCTTTCATCTCCCCGCAGTCAATAGGAGCTAATATTTTAAACGTTAGCAAAACCCACCTGGGACTTGTTTTCCCTCATCTTTTCACACTGTCCTTAGATTTAATAAGACACACAACTGATTCCTGGTTTGTGACCACATTTCCTAGGGAAAATGTTTTTTTAGTAACGTACTTTTGTACGTCGCTCTGGATCAGAGAGTCTGCTAAATGCCTAAAATGTAAAATGTAAATGTAATGAAACGGTTTACACATTGGATTACATTCCCAACAATAAGTACTTATTGGATATTTAAAAATATATCTCTCAACTTGCAAGTATCAGTTGTATAATGGATATACTGTAGAGTAGTGTTCCCTTTACATATGCAATCAACGGTTGTGAATTGGATAAAGACTGAAATAATTTTCGTTTACAGTCAAATCTATCACATCCTAGCCAAATAGTTTGATTGAGCAAAATCTCCAGTTTACCATTAGTGCCATCTAGTGGTATTATACCAAAATATATTAAACATTAACACAACTGTAAGAGAGAACTGATGCATTCTAATGTCCAAAGGGAATTTCTTTCAGTGTTTCAAATTCAAGCTCTCCCTTGAACCCAAAGAGAAACAAGAAATCCCTTTGGAGTCTTATTTCTTTGATTCTACTCCCTGATCCTCCACCATGTTCTGGCAGGGCCTTATCTTTAGCCTTCCTGTTCTCCAGACAAACTTATTCTTTGCCAATCTTTACAATATAAAATAATAAATATAAAATAATAAATATACCTATATTTACAAACACGCACGCACACACACATAATGGCTTTGAATCATTTCACCAAACTGCTGAAATTTGCGGATGTCCCTCACAAAGTCCTCAGCATTCTGCATCGTAAATGTGTTTGCATCAAGTCTGATAAAGCCAATGTGAAATTAAAAAAAGATTTTTTACAACGCAACGTAAATGCTAGACACTTTAATCATTGAAGCATAATTACATTTAAAAATCGTTGTCACAGTGGATGTTCTCATTGGCAAGGCACCTTGGGAAGAAGTGTTTACAGTGGCGTATCCATACCAATGTGCTGTGCTGTCATTTCACGCCTTATGCATGGCTTGGAGAAGTGTGGCCTGTTTAAAGGAAGGACCCTTCACCCCCAGGCCAACAAAAACTCCTCAATTGGGTTGAGGAATGGTGAGAAAGGTGGCAAGAGATTATAACAAATCTGGGTGTGCTGCAAACCAAAACATGGGTCACATGTCAGAGGAAAATTTAGAGATGTACCATTTTCTTATTTTGGTCATGCAGTTTGTAAATCAAGGTATTCAAATTGCAGTTCCTGCACTCTACATTTCTTTGAAAAGCCACCAGATATATTTAGTTCCACCATAATTTGGTGTCTTTTCACAGTGCACGCTGTTGTAGTTTTACTGATTTTTAAATCCCCTGATATAGTTAATTATCAGTGATGATTCTTTTCTGAATGTCTTAATGTTGACAATACCAATCTGCTGCTCAGCAGAGAGGACTCCAAATCAACCTTTGGTTTCTCCTCTCAGTTCTGTTTAATAGTACATGGGAAATATTAAAATACAAATCCTGCAACAGTAATTTATATTAACCAGAAACATACTGTAATACTGTACATTTACCTGTTCTCAGTCGGATAAAGTTGGATAGCAGGCGCAACTGTAGGTTTTACGACTCAACCAGCTTGAGCAAATATTCGGCCCCCTGTTATAACAAACTGTTGTTATTATCAAACTATTGTGTTGAAATTCATTCAACACAGTCATGCGTTTGAGGAAGACGAAGATGAAGATGAAGATGAGCATGACCAATGGCTTCCTCTGTTTGCTCCATACTCCATCAGAACCCTCGCTGTTTCTACAGCTTTTTGTTTTTGGTGCAACACTCATGATCAGTTAATATAGCATGCACTCACACAAAGACCAATTCAGTCAAATCAATTAGAACTGACTGTTGCAAGAAGATGGTGTAATTGATTTAATGGACAGACATGAACTAACATTTGAAATAGATTTAAGAGGCAATCACAATTTTCGAACAGTTGACAGTTCAAGTTCAAGAGTTTGGCATTGTGTATCTCAACATGGCAAAAATGTATTAAAGGCATGATTTTTGCAAGACAGGTTTGGTGTTAGACAAAGGTAAAAATATTTTTCCTTTTTTTTATATCAACAAAAAATGTTATACGTAAGGGGAAACGTTGCTTTAATTGGGGAAAACAAGCCAGAAGCTTTTGGTTGTTGAGAAAATCATCTCTCGGTGCGTTGCATTACCTGATTGAGGACAGGCGATGGCGGTGTTGAATCGCTCACGCCAATGTAAAAACTGAACAAAAATGTGTATAGAATGAATAGGTCCTATATGATTTTATACATTTAGAATGGGAGTTAGAATGGGAGTTAAAACCCATTAATGTTTTATTGCATTTATTTAATTTGTCGTTTGGGCAAATTACTAATTACTAAATTGTTAAAGTAATATCGCATGACATGGAGGCAGTACTAAATTCTCTAAATGAATGACGTCTGTTTAACACGTGTTCCTCCCTACCTTACAGTGGTGAGAAAAACTTGATTTCATTTAAATAAAATGTAATAAAGAAGGCCTACAATACTTGTAAAACTGACAGGTCTAGAAGACAAAGTACCGTCTAGATATAACCCTGCACGCATGGTCGATCCAACTAATCGTTGTTTGATCACATGTTTCGACTTAGATTTACTTTAATTCAATGTAATATATATATTTTTTATGAACTTGCTTCCAACCATAGACAAAAATGACCCTTAGATAAAAATGTAGGAATGTTCATGTCAAATCTACCTTTTTAAAATTAAAAAATATACTTCCATAGAGATTATTTAGTAATTTTACCTCAGGAAAAATGTAAATGCGTATGTTTCAGCGTTTCGATGTTGATTTCGCATTGTAATATGACGATTGCTAGTTCAAATATCCGCCCTGCTGTCATATAATAGAGCAAGGCATTTGCACCGAAATCCGACTGGATAAATGAATGGTGTAAAGTATAACGTTTTCTATCATCGGGTGAAAGCTAAATAATTCCTTGTACGAATGTTTTCATCCTCTAATGTAAGTAATGTAATGTACCTGCTTGAAGACTGCAAATTTTATAACCAAAGCTAGAAAACATTTTCAGAAATCAAATTCAACACACGCCAGAGTTTCAGATCAAGAGGGGTGCTATGCTGGATTTATTGTCGACCTCAAATCTTAATTAATTAATTAATTAATTAATTATATTCACAGACGATTCCTAACGTGAAGAACAAAGCAAAACATAGCCGAACAGTATTTGCAGTATAGACTGACTACATCTACATTCTGTTAAGAACATTATTTGTTATACTAAGAAAATGCTAATGTTTGTGTAACACTGGGTAGACAGGATTCATATAGTGCTTGATTTTTCTGTTTTGTAAATGTTCATTAGTGGTAGATGGTAAATATTTCAAATAATTAGGTTAAAAAACAAAACAATTAAGGATGATGAAATAATGGGTTCTACTTTAAAATTGGCACTGAAATTTCATCATTACAGCAATTGGAGCCAAGAAGTAAAAAGTCCCATTGACATGAAAACTGTCAAGCAAGTTCACATAGCTTTTAGTCCCATAGAACTATCTGCGCCCCCAGAAAGTTAATCCTGGCTTTAATTCAAAGTGATTAAGGTGACTCATCTGCTGTCTTTATATACATAAATCAACAGATCTATTCCTCGAGCTCCCATAAGGTCTGCTTCAAAAGGCCTGCAGAGTATCTGCTTCAAAAGGCCCTCAGAGTATCTGTTTCGTTTATCCTTTATTTACTCTCTATTGTCTAATACATTCTCAGTGTTAAAAACCCGGAGCAAAACAAAAGCAGAAAGATACCCCTCGGTGAAAGATCGATTTGTGATCCTATAAAGTATGTTTATTAATGAGCTAATTCATGATCTTAAGTGGATTTGGAGAAACTGTTTCAGTTAGAAAAAATAAGTAGGCCTTAAATCCACTTGATTCTGCCAATTTCTAGTTTAAAATAATTTTAAGCATTTTTTTTAATAAATGAAAGAGATTATTATAGTGCTGTATAACCTTGTTAACAGCATAACCGTCTCATTAATCAGTCTCAAATGTGTTCAGAAAAATGACCTGAAAACTAACCTGAATTATTTAGGATTTAGGATTTCAGACTATTTTAAAAGGACAATGTACATATGGTCCTAAAGAATTCTTGGCACCCTACTTATACATGAACAAAAAAGCTGTCAAAAATGTCATTTTTGTTTATCTTACACTCAAAGTATGTGATAAGTCAACTCTTTAATTGAGTTAAAATTGTTTTACAAAGCACAGAGGTGACTCCTATGATGTTTGATGAGGTGAGACATTTTTCCTCCCGTCATGATATGACACATCGGAAGTGATTCGAGGCCTCCATTTAGAAACTCTTCAATTCTCCAACTGTGATCCTTGGAGATATTTTTTGCCACTTGAACCATCATCCAAACTGTGTGGGAAAATACACTTGTGTCCTCTTTCAGGCAGGTTCGTCCTAACAGTGGAGATGGGCATTGTCAGGCATGCAGCGATATTTTTATAGCCAGTGCCTGATTTGTGAAGGTCACCGCTTGTTTTATTTAATCTGTATGTTCTCTGGCCTTTCCCATTTTGATGGCTGACTAAGGGAGTGAAGCCTGTTTGTCACCTCATATTTATACCCCAGTGACACAGGAAGTCATG
This sequence comes from Hiodon tergisus, assembly GCA_025775045.1. Classification (NCBI taxonomy): domain Eukaryota; kingdom Metazoa; phylum Chordata; class Actinopteri; order Hiodontiformes; family Hiodontidae; genus Hiodon; species Hiodon tergisus. The sequence goes on from JAOVYW010066601.1 coordinate 69,151, forward strand.
GATAACCCTCTACGAGTTCCCAAAAACTCTTGAACTTTAAGATATAGAATCTTAATCAGATCATCAGATTTTAGAATTTATAAGTATACACTCAAGCTGTTAAACCAAACCTTTTATTTTCATATTTACATAGGATGCCAATAATTTTTGAGGGCACTGTAATTGAGGCTAAGCCTGATAAAGACTAAAGCATATAGATTAAAATGTATTAATTAGTACTGAAGCGGAAAGGTGACACCAACCACGGGCACTTCAATTCTAATTGATACTAAATGCACTTGGAATACAGATTGTGAAACTGGGTGATGAACTGAGTGACTGAGGCTGAGCAGGGCGATTAGCGCAGGGCGCGTGATTTCCTGTCCCTTCGGCACTGTGATTTACCAATGGCTCCTGGCTTAAATAGTTGCAGATCTGATACTACACTTGAACCGGTGTTTGTATTGCTGATCCACTTTATGGGTGTGGAACGTCTGCTAAATGGATTAAATGTTTAATGTGAACTTCAGAAGCATGCTTCGCACGACTGACACCGCCCTATGCTTGTAGCAGTTCCATTAGTATCAGTTGAGTGTGTTGCAATATATATTTGTTATAGCAGACATGCAGCAGATATTTTATGAGTTAGCAAAGTGACAACATCGGGGAGAACAAAAGTCCTCTTGCAGATCATTTAAAAAGATTGCCCGCCCTGGGAGCATGCCCAGTATGCAAGTCTTTAATTCATTTGCAGAAATCCCAATTTTAATAGTTGCTTGGAGGAATATGGTTTTGTTCAATTAAGGGTTTGACAATCACAACTATACTACACTGAACTGTTGTTGTTGTGATAGAATTACTAGTGTTGCACTTATCAAGTACTTTACTGTACAGATGTGTTTATTGCTTCCGACAATATTTTATTA
>JAOVYW010066601.1:70155-81003 GCA_025775045.1 Hiodon tergisus
GATAGAATTACTAGTGTTGCACTTATCAAGTACTTTACTGTACAGATGTGTTTATTGCTTCCGACAATATTTTATTATTACTGGAATGATAAATTCACATTTGAAATTGTTTAAAGGTAGAGCCCTAGATTATGTTGGAAAACCCCTATTGCATAGTGACAAGAACTTAAATTGATTATTTAACATCTAGTAAATAGCATGGAGGTGTGTTCCATTCAATTTTTCTCACCAGTATAGGCTTTTGTTCCATTCGGATTTTACTTGGAATGGGGTTGTGTTGAAATTCGTCTGATTTAGGAAGACGAGACACGTGTCACAGTGTGTGCCCGTTGTCCACAGTGTGCTGTTTAATCATTCCACCTCCAAAATCACAAGGGCTGCTCTGCAATGGAAACTTTTCATTACAGCTGTGCCGAGTCTGTGGTTATTGAGGATGGGGGGTCATTTGTGCCTGGATGTGAATTAATTCAGGAGCCTTATAGGAAATAAGGTGCACACAAGCAGAAGACTCCTTGTCTTTTTACAAATGGAGACAACACATGTGGCTGAATGAAGAGGCCTAGGTGCTTCTACAAATTGCAGGAGTAGATCCTTTTGGTTTGTTCTATGACCAGATGTCCAGGTTGCAATTAAATTAACCTCTGGCCATTTTGTCCTAAATGGAGTACGGAATGGCTCTATATTTGGAAATATAGCTACATGCATTAAACTGCAGCAGAACATCCCTTTATTGGACCCCCACTTGTGTGAGATGGATCTTGCCGTTATATACCTAAGATGAATGGGGGCCTTGCATCTGATACAGCCACCCCCTTGTTCCACGTACATGCCTATTAACAAAACAAAGCTGAAACACATTCAGTTCTTTTTTCTCTGGATGTACGAAAGAGGGCATTTAATTTGTGAATATGTAGTTTTTATAGGTTGCTGTACATAGGTTGATCTCCTTAAATGGGACTGACTGTCCACAATCGACAGACTTACTCACAGTTTAAAGCAGTCACTTAATCACGACAGACAATGTGAAGCACGGGCAACAGGAGTGGATTTCAGGCCCACCTAATCCTGTATCTTTCAGCTGTTGTGCTGCAATTAGTCAAACTTATACAAAGGGGTGGCCTGTGGGTGTCAATGTCAGTAATTCGCTGCATTAAGCCTTTTAAGTGAATGCATAAATGGATGTAAGGGCCAGGAGGGGCCACAGTATGCAGCCAAAGTGGCCCGTTGGTCTGCGAGTGGACAGCAGGTTGAAAGCCTAATGTCTGATTATCAGTTATTTAACATCTGAGCGTCTGCGAATCTAATTGGCATCTAATTGCAGGGCTGTGCACTGTAAATATGTCATGGTGAACAGAGTGCTGTACTGGCCACTGGTCCAGTTTCTCTCCTCGCATTCTGCAGAAACTAAATTGAATCCTAATTACTTTCTTTGCCTCCATTTGTCCCTAATTGGTGCCAAACGCCCTGGCCACTTGCATAGGATCATCAGGGCAACATTGACATAAGAATACATTTATCAACACCTGGCAGTTCGACACGATCGCGATGGCAGCCCACTTTCCTGAAATGTTTTTCACTGACTGACCATCCAAGTCTAGCACACCCTTATCTTGACTCTTGTTTTCTTGTCGTTTGAAAGAGAGCAACTAATCTGACGTCCCGAAGAGTGTGTGAGCACCAACAACGCTCCCCCTAGATGTTACATCTTTCCCGTGCAGTGTCGGGTCAGACTGGGGTTCGTTTCTGAACTGGCTAGGTGTTCACTGCCCAGTGTTGTCGCAAGTCCATACGGAGGAGGGACAAAGACAAAATCTATGCAGATAAATTCCCACTCGGTCGAATTGCCTCCAGAGACTTGTGACCTACCCAGAGCGGGGGATGGAGACGTAATAAACCCTGTAAACTCTTCCAATTTTTCCCAGGCTGCAGGCACCAACAGTAATCCTTTGCTGGATTGTTGGTTAAGCTGGAGGAGGGCTGCGTGGATGGGGCTTTTCACACAGAGACTCAGAGGAGAGAAGAAGGTGTAACAGAGAGTGAGAGAGAGAGAGAGAGAGAGAGAGAGAGAGAGAGACAGAGAGACAGAGAGCAGTGAGTATTTAATTGTTTCCGTGAAAAAAGTGAATCCCCGATGACACGGCTTTCCCAAGAGACACAAAAAGAAAATCACTGCCACAAAATAAAGGCATGAACAGAAAAACAAATGTCTCATGTCTCACAGTACTTAAATATACTATTTGATAATTAAAATTATTATTATTAATGCAAAATGTAGAACACTGTTTAGAAAATCTCCAATACTGATGATACACGTATTTTTCCCAGGCTTCCGCTCTTAATGGGCTGCAACATTTTCTACAATTTACACATTGAGTGCAGTTATTACACAAGGGCATTCACCCATGTACACAGATTATTTTATATTTATTTATTTATTTTTTCTAATTTGAGAAGCATGCTCAGACATGCCATTATAAATGGAGGGTGGATCAACAACAGAGATTTATGTACATTTTTCACATGATATTTATCAAAAACCTTTTGATGGAATCAAAAAGCCTGTTTGGCTGAAATAAATGTGTCGATGGGAAATTGCACAGAAAAATTGTGTATTTTCACCATTCTAGCAAAGTAGGGATTCACTCTTTGAAAGACGCACATACACTTCCCTGGAGTGGACAGTGATTTTCACTGGCTTAATGACGTAAACATTTTGCCAAGATACTGACTGTTTGACATCCTATTGTTTATATCTTCTCTACACCTTCTCTAAACCTATAATAATTTGGTCTAAAAATTTGGTCTACAAATGAAAAAGCAAGGAGGCGTTTTGTTTTAAAAGTGTATTATAACACCATTATCGGTCACCGACCGATAAGAATTGATCATTATGCACTGGGAAAAAGAACAATCCCTCAAATTAAAATGGTCATAGAAAAGTTATTTACAACAGCATTGCCCTTCTGTGACCATGATTTATAGATCACAGAATAATCTGGAGGAAAGAAAGTGTTTTTAAATGACATGAATTGATTTGAAATAGTTTATTTCTGTTTCTTTCTTTTCTGCTCTTTTAATGTTCAAGTCCATTTTTAAACTCTTGGACCATTCAATTTTAAACTGAATTTCTTGATGCGTTCATCTGTCCTTTTCAAATATTCAGCAATCACTGATGCTACTTGTTGGCTATATTGTATTGTCTTTTTTCTTGTGCTACTGCATATATGTAATTTTATTAAACCATCCCAGAAAGTGAAGATGAGAATGATCTGGCTATATCTGGTGCAATACATACAGTACTGTGCAAAAAGTATAAAAAAAACTATTCACCCCCCTTGGATGTTTTTATATTTTATTTGTTTTAAATATTGAACCATAGTGAACTTCATTTGACTTTTTTGACATTGATCAACAGAAAAGGACTTTCATATCAAAATCAAAGTACTTTTTTTAGTCTATTAGTCTAAATTTATAACAAATGTTAAATACAACATAATTGGTTGCATAAGTATTCACCCCCTTCAAGTCAGTATTTAGTAGATGCACATTTGGCAGCAATTACAGCCTTGAGTCTATGTGGAAAGGTCGCTATCAACTTGGCACATCTGGACACTGCAATTTTTCCCTATTCTTCTTTGCAAAACTGCTCAAGCTCTGTCAGGTTGCGTGGGGATCGTGAGTGCACAGCTTTTTTCAAGTCCATCCACAGATTCTCAATTGGGTTGAGGTCTGGACTCTGACTCAGCCACTCCAGGACTTGTTGTTGTTTCGAAACCATTCTTGTGTTGCTTGGGCTGTGTAACATGCTTCATGGTGGTGATGGTGTATTTTTGGTTATGTGCGGGGTTTGGTTTGCGCCAAACATAGCATTTGGTTTGATGGCCAAAAAGTCAAATTTTGGTCTCATCAGACCATAGAATCTTCTTTCAGCTGACTTCAGAGTCTCCCACATGCCTTCTGGCAAATCTATCCGAGATTTGCTTAGTTTTTTCCCCCCCAATAGTGGCTTTCTCTTTGCCACTCTCCTATAAAGCTGTGACTGATGAAGAACCCGGGCAACAGTTGTTGAATGCACAGTCTCTCCCATCTCAGCCACTGAAGCTTGTAAGTCCTTCAGAAGAGTCATAGGTCTCTTGTTGGCCTCCCTCACTAGTCCCCTTCTTGCACGGTCACTCAGCTTTTGAGGACGGCCTGCTCAAGGCAGATTTAATGCTGTGCCATACTTTTTCCATTTCTTAATTATTGACTTCACAGTACTCCAAGGGATATTCAGGGACTTGGAAATTTACTTGTATCCATCCCCTGGTTTATGTTTATGACCTTTTTACAGATCTGCTTGGCGTGTTTTGTCTTCATGGTGTTGTTTTTCCCCAGATACTGACTCACAAGTAAGTGGACCTTCCAGAGGCAGGTGTATTTAAAATAACTTTGATCAAATCACTTTTACTATGCACAGGTGATCTCCATTTAATTAACTGAGCTAATTCTAAAACCAGTTTGCTGCACAGTGATTTTGGTGAGTTGTGAGGGGGTCAGTACTTATGCAACCAATTATTTTGTGTTTAATATTTGATATAAATTTTGACTAATTGGTAGAAATGTATTTTGACTTTGATATGAGTCTTTTTCTGTTGATCAGTGTCAAAAAAGTCAAATGAAATTCACTATGATTCAATACTTAAAATAAATACAATATAAAAACATCCAAGGTTGGTGAATACTTTTTATAGGCACTGTAAGTTATAACTGAGCCAAAACAGTTATATTTTTATCTCATTGTGTAGCCTGTGATATATCTGTAGAATAGACACCCATTGCGTGAATGGCTGTGCCTGCTGTTTGAGATAAAAAAAATGTTATTCCTCTAAGAGGGCTACTGAAAAATTAGCCCTTTTATATATTTATATATAAAGGTGCACCTTGGAAATAAAGACGCATCCAGGAGATGTTTCTGGGCATTGAAGTCACAGCTGGTTAATTCTCTGGTGTCAGGAATGGCGCACTGATGGCCTGCTACTATTTAACACTGTTGCTTACAGAGGCTAAGTATGACTGATCAGTTAAGTTTTTCAGGCAAGATGCCACACAACCCATCCGAGAGGTTCAGTGCTGATTGGTGGAGAGGTATGTTCCTCCCAGAGCACTGCCAGCCGACTGGCACCTTTAATTTATGATTTACTGCTATTAACCTGGGTTTGGCATCTTATTACAAACTGAAAACAGTCAGCTCAGTATTTTCTTTAATTCAAAATATGCTCATAGCCGTAACTGAAATAAGACATTATTTTACAGTATGTTTTCATTCTGTCATTAGTCTCTTATTTTAAATCGAGAGTCTTCAGTTCAGTTTTGTTTTTGAAGTACAATCTGTTTTTAATTGAATTTATGGTGCTCCATGTAAAGTTGGAGGGAAACGCAGACGACATAAATGCACATTTCTCCTGGTAAGTAAATGCCCACTTCCAACCTCTCCAGTTAAAAGGCTGAAAATGAGGGCCATTCAAGTAGCTCAGGAAATGCATGCATGGAACCGACAATGCTGTTCTCTGTTTTACACCTACGCTAGGTCCAACATTGCTAAAGTTTTCACGAATAATAAATACATTTAAATAAATTAAGTAATTTTGTTTATGTAAACTTACTGTATGCATATGTAAATGCCAGCATTTTGAGGGCCATTCTTTATCATTTTCATTTTAAATTAATATCCTGTGGATTTTCATCTTTGTAGCGCTCGTCCCCCATGTCCCAAAGGTTATTTTCATCTGCTATTCCTGGGTTATAATTCCCACAGGTGTACTTATAAGGGGTGTGCTCTACATTTGCCGAGAAATTGTATCTGCTTTGCAAATATTCATATTGTTAACTTTTAAATTCAGTCTGGAGAATTAGGTCTTCCACCTGGTCCAGAAAACCAACCCCCTGCAGAGAAATATTGTCAGAAATACTCAACAAAACACAAATGCACTGTATTAGATGTTACCATATCAAAACTTTGACAAGCCACTAACCACATTTAATGAAATTGAATTGGATGGCATTCTCTCTTTTTTTCCTCTACCGTGAAAAGAAAACGCTATTGAAAGCAGTTGGACAAAGTTTCATTAGCATATTGTGAAAAATTGTATTTATTTTATTTGGTTTTTGTTTTTATCAAAGAAAGGTTGCACTTCTCTGAATAAATCCCAAAGGGCTTTGCACACACACCCTGTGTCTCAGTTACTAGAAAACAATTTATTCTAAGGAATACAAGGAGAGTCTTATGGTCTTCAGATTGTATATGTGACTTTCTAGCAGAGTCAACAATTACATTGACAGTTTTTATTCTGAGAACGTGGATTGACCACAGCTGCGAGAGCTACCAGAACCTGAAACGGGCTAACGATAAAATCAGCGGCTTTTAAACCATAGAGAACGGGAATATAAATGCATTGGGGACTGAAGTTTAGAACTTGTGTATATTTGTAAGTCAGCCTTTTAAGAAGAACAAAACAAATGGTAATTATGTCTGTAGATTTTCTAATTATTTAAGATAGAAACCAGGTGGCCTCCATCCTGGGTGCTCTCAAGCTGGCAGTGTCCTCAGAAAATCTGGTGTAATGTCCGCTTCCTTCAGCTCAGGGGATGTGATTCCAGTCTTCCAGTGAACTACATGGTGACAGCTAAGGTAAACTTTCAAGTCTCGTCAAAGGTGGCTGGAATAAACCATGGACTTACAATGAGGGGAGCTGATATTGAGAGCAGCGGACAGAAGCATTTATTGTTTATAGTTTTCCCCATTTTTGCAATGCACACTTTCTGAAACATTTTATTACTTTCTCAAGACGGTAAAACAAAACACAGACCGTTCAAAAATAAAATAATTCTGTTAATCTGCAGAGCGCTCCAGTCATCTATCCAATTCAGGGTTTCACTGTGTCAGACTTCACTGTGTCAGACTCTAACTAAGCAAGGTAAGCAAGACAGGGAACACCAGTTTTACATAGGGGAGATTTTACAGACACCAATCCACCTAACACACCTAAGCCTTTGTACAGTGTTGAACATAAAACCAGAGCCCATGCAAACACAGGGAGAACTTTCAAACTCCACACAGACAATGACCATAGACATATTCAAACCCATGATGCCCGGACAGGAATTATGTGAGATCTCTTATTTGCATTGGTAAGGAGCCTTGCAGCAGATTTTTTGCGACAATGTATTGTGGCTCAGACAGGTGAAAGGGGAATTAAAATAATTAAAACTGTAGATTAATGCAGGTACGAGCTCCTATGAATCAGTAAAAGACAGGATACAGGTTATAACAGCACTGGAACAATTTTTGACATGCAGGTTAACACTCAGAACAGTGTCAAAAGATAACACCAAGATTCCTAGGGACTAGTTTCGCATTTGAGAAAAGGGGACCCATATTATCCTGAATCTGCTCAGTCAAATGTTTAGGCCCTAGCAGTAAAACTTCAGTCTTATCTGTATTTAAATGTAGAAAAAAATGAGACATCCAATCCTTAATATCTCTAAGACAGTTCTGAAGGGCAACCAGCCTGTTAAAGTCATTGGGTTTGATATACAGAAATCAGAGTGTCATTGCATAACAATGAAACTTTACCTACCATTGAAAAAAATTTCTACCGATTAAATAAGATAATGTGAGCCATCGTATTGAAGGGTACAATGAGGCTAAGAAGAACTAAGCCAGAGCATTCACCGGCATCTGCATTCAGGCAAAGGTCATGTGTCACTTTTAGGAGAACTTTTAGGTGGTGTAGTAAGCAACCCTTACTGGAAAAAAAATTTCTGAGTTTATTAGAGTTTAAAAGAGTCTATTAAGCTGATTTGACACAACTTTCTCTTAACACCTTTGAAAATAAATTTAATTTTGGAGAGTGGTAGTTAATTAAAATGGCTGGATCAAAATTTGGCTTCTTAAGGAGAAGCTGAACCATGGCAGATTTAATAGAATTGACAGGTGGAGTATTTCATTTAAGAGACGTTAAAGGGAGCCTGGCTAAGGGGCTGAGTTAAACTTTTTACAGCTCTTTTTTTATCATGCTGTACTTGGTAAAAAGGTGGAACGTTTCTTACTGCATTATATAAATGTTTGAAAAGCTGTATTATTTTGGTTTTCCTCAGCGTGGGTAATTTCGAGTTTTGATGACCCAACATTCACATTTGGAGGAAGATTTACATTGCGATCAGCTCTCTTTCATAATATTGATAATATTCATAATACAATATAATTTAGGTTATTTTCATTCTTGCTTGGCTCTTCTACATTGCCTCTTAAGGCTACGTGTATGATCTTTGAACCAGGGTGTAGTGTTAGCAATAGACTTTTTTGGTTTAAGAACTGAAATCCGGTGGAACATGTAAGAGTCAGCTTCTGAAGAGCTGTTAAAGAGTTAATAATAAACAAGCAGATAGAATGAATCAGAGCTGTTAGGCCACTATCTCTCTGCCTGATTTAACATTTGTGGGTAAGTTCCTGAAGCCCACAAATAAGATGATCAAGGGCCTATATGGGGAATATCTTAACTCTATTTGGGGAATTTCTTAACTCTATACGCTGCCATTGTCTTCAAAAAGCAGACAATGGCAGCGTATTCTTTTATTCTTTTTGACGCATAAGGTAATTTTGTAGGAAATCCAGACAATACAGCAGATGGGCTGAACTTTATCGACCCTACTGCACACAAATCCATTTGCAGACATAGCAACACACATCATTTACTCATGGTTGACCACGTTTAAAAGGCAGACTGAAAGCATGTTAGTAAGTGTTTCCAATCTTGTAAATGCGTCAGATAAAAAGAAAAATTGTGTCCTCACCTTTTCAGCCCAATGCGTTTTTCAAAACAATCAAAGCGTCTGAAATAGCCTGATTATTCTATACACAGTGGCCATGTTTAGGTACACTTCCCCCATTCCACCAAATGGAAATGCGGATCAGCCTACGGCTCTGCGTACCCATTGGCCACTCAATGTGTGTATATATTTGAAAAATCAACAGGTAGTGTTGAAGTATCTTGTCGATTTATTAGTGGATTTTAGGTGCTGTATTTTTGTGTTTGGAGATTATGCTAAAACAATACTCATTTTCTAACTGAGCTGCTACTTCTTTTCTAGTCACATAAAATACTGTCGACTTTACGGTGGTCGAGGTCATTGGAATTGAAAGTACATCCTCAGAAAAAAAACAGTGTTTTATCAATGCCATTAGATTGCTTGTCATGATTCTTTAAAAATGTTTATGCATCATACCCAGATGGTGAAGGCACCATGTGGCGAAGATTTATCTAGTTAACACTGATGGATGCCCACTACCCTGGGATGCTCCATCATGATTCCTTTTAAAACAGAAAAGTTTCCTTTTACTAGTCAGGGTCAATAACAAAAACAAATAGAAATTAAGGAAAGTGACAGGGTTTACTGTTCTGTGTATAAAGAACACTCACGTGTTTACACATTAAAGGTTTTGTGTTAATTGGTTTTTTATATATAGGAAATACCCCTGCCATGATAATGAAGACAAATAAATGAGAAAGCCACAGGAACTAAAACAGCAAATTTTACCCTTGCACTCAACATCAAAACTCAATTCAGTGCAAGGAGGTGTGGGGCATTGTGAGAAATGAAGCGGCAGCATTACCTCTGGGTAAATCACGAAGCAAAATAAACATGCATTCCTCCACGCACATCACTTTAAAACTCTCACTTTTAAAACAGTATTATGTAACTTATTATTTACAATAATGTATTGCCACTCAACAATGAATCACAGAATCTCTGTACAATATCCTGTTTTTATTTTAACTGTGTGTCCTATCAAAAAATTGGCGTTGAGTGTAACACTGCCATCACACTATATGTGCAAAATGCGCTTTTGGTATGGAGAGCGCAGGAAGGCTTAAGTGAAAGTTTAGGGGGTAACACATTACTGCAGTGTCCAGCCTTTATCGGCAGAGAATTAAACAATGTAGTCTGTAATGCCACAGAAGGACACATCATTGACATCAAGGGCATACCATTAACATAATTAACAAATCCCAGTGCTTTGAAAGATTCAGGGTTCATGTCTTCATGACATTTGTAATGTTAACAATGTGTACCAGGTGTTTAGATGTTTAGGCTCAGTCTGGACATTACAGCCTAGTCCTCAGAAATACAGTGCATTATTTGTGGTAGGTTGTGTTCTACATGACATAGACCAGACAGAGGATTTGATGGCAGAGAGTGGGCACGTAGACCAGACAGTGGTTATGATGGCAGAGGGTGGTCACGTAGACCAGACAGAGGATATGATGGCAGAGAGTGGTCACATAGACCAGACAGAGGATATAGTGGCAGAGAGTAGTCACGCAGACCAGACAGAGGATATGATGGCAGAGAGTGGTCACGTAGACCAGACAGAGGATATGATGGCAGAGGGTGGTCACGTAGACCCAACAGTGTATATAGCGACAGAGAGTAGTCATGTAGACCAGACAGAGGATATGATGGCAGAGGGTGGTCACGTAGACCAGACAGAGGATGTGATGGCAGAGAGTGGTCACGTAGACCAGACAGTGTATATAGCGACAGAGAGTAGTCACGCAGACCAGACAGAGGATATGATGGCAGAGGGTGGTCACGTAGACCCGACAGTGTATATAGCGACAGAGAGTAGTCACGCAGACCAGACAGAGGATGTGATGGCTGAGGGTGGTCACGCAGACCAGACAGAGGATGTGATGGCAGAGAGTGGTCACGTAGACCAGACAGAGGATGTGATGGCAGAGAGTGGTCACGTAGACCAGACAGAGGATGTGATGGCTGAGGGTGGTCACGTAGACCAGACAGAGGATG
>JAOVYW010066601.1:81103-95162 GCA_025775045.1 Hiodon tergisus
GATGGCAGAGAGTGGTCACGTAGACCAGACAGAGGATGTGATGGCTGAGGGTGGTCACGTAGACCAGACAGAGGATGAGCTGAATGTACTGATGGGGGAGGACCTGGGTGGGGCACAACATGCACGGAAGCAAAGGGACAAGCTGACACAGGAGCTTTTCCCTTAATGTGATTTAACAAGAGTGTGGAGGACATATAGAAAATGACAACGTAACAGTAACCCTTTTAACCGTTGTGTTTGCACTGGCTCCACCATATTTCTGCGTGCATCGGCTTTTCGCCACTCCTGAACTCACCCTCACCAGTGTCTGGGGCACGTGTTAGGGCATAGCATTATGCATTATGAGAAGTGCTGCTTGAGCTTTTGGTTGTGTCCTGGATGAGGGCTTCCATGTTAGCGTATGACCATATAACGTATATATTCATGTTTGAGTAACAGTCAAAGAGGATGTAAATATTTCCATGTAGTCTTTATTCTTCTTCCAAACACTCTTTCATTGTGTTTGATTTGCTTTGTTGTCTTCAAAGTAAACAAGACTTCCATTGCTTTATTGTCTTCAAAGTAATAAAACCTCCATTGGTCATCTCATGGAATGGAGTTTGGTTCGTCCAAGACACTGAAAAGATTACTGTTCCTCATCATCATCATGACCTTTTCAACCTGTTGTGACGTCACTCAGTAATTAATCATCTTTTTTTCAAAGGGCAAATTCATTAGCATTTGCTTTTACTGTAAAGCTTATCAATGTGACCTCCCCTTCATTAAATTAATGGCTTTAGAATAATTTTCAGCTAAGATTCAGTCTTGGCTGTTATTTTGCATTTTAGCCTGTTTCACTCAAATTACTTTGACTTTTGACATGTGCATGGATCAGTGTGCATTTTCAGATGCAAGTCGTATGTTTGGATTTACTTATTCTTGACGTAAACTTTTAGCAGATTCATTTGAATAATGCATAATCCTATTCGGCCAAGATGTGCCTTGGTTGTTTTCACACTGCCATGTAGACGTCTGACTGGTGTGCATCAAACAATGTAGCTTTTACAGATAATTGGAATTCTATGTGGGGAAAACCTGGCGTTGTGAAGAGAGACAGACTTCACCCGAGCTGGAGAGGTTCTTCTATTATCTAAAAACATGGCAAATAGCTTAAATAATAGCTCTTCCTGGCACCAGCCAGGAAACAGGCACTTGGTCTTATACTGATGCCTGACTGCTTCTCCGAATCCGTGATTAAGAAAGAGACCGAGATTAGAAACAATATTGAGACTGTGTCTTTTCTCTGCCGAGTTAAAACAGAAATGTTTGTTATAAAAATCTAATCAAGATCCACTGTAGTAATCCTGTATCAATAAACAATCTGAGGAATACATAACCCTTAATCAGGCCACTAAAGCAGCCAAAAACCTTGCGAGTCTGGTCGAGTTTTGCTTAGCAGCTAAAAGTTTTGGCAGATATTCCTATTTGAAGCACTTGTCTTACAGAGGACCTGGTCAAATAATGGTAATAATGGCTCTCACAAACAACCAAGCTTTTTATTAGCTAATGTCTATAGGCCGCAGGGTCCGTATACAGAATTTTTACGTGAGTTGGTGACTTTTTATCAATCCTAGCAGTTACTACAGACAAATATTCATATTGATATTGATGAGGATTCATTTAAAAAAATCCTTCTCTATATTGAATACTTTTGGGTTTGTTTGGGGCATTATCGCAGCCATATATTAGATCTGGTAATTAGTCTTGGTGTTTATATTGAAAATGTATCTGTTTTTCCATACAACCCGGTACGTTCTGATCACTTTCTTATTACGTTTGTAATTAAGTTGTCGAATTCCAAGGTCCCAGAAGCAGATTATGAGTCGTTCAATCAATCCAAGTACGATGCTAAGGTTTATCGAAGAGCTGCCAAATGTTTTAACTGAGGAAAGAATATTAAATAATATTACCTCAGTGGATGAAATGCTAGATATCTATAACAAGGCATTAAGTGTAACTCCAGATCTGGTAGCTCCTCTGATAATGAAAACAATAAAGCATAATAAATTCTCCCCATGGTACACTGATTATACGCGGAAACTCAAGCAGGAATGTTGTAAGTTGGAGTGCAAGTGGCGCACATCCAAACTACAGGTTTTCCTTATTGCGTGGAAAGACAGTGTTCATAATTATAACAGAGTGTTGGTAGCTGCTCGTTCTGCATACTTCTCCAAACTAATTGAGGAGAACAAAAACAATCCAATTATTTTTGATACGGTAGCTAAAATAATCAAAACTCAAGGTATAGATAACCTGAGCTTGTATCATAGCAGCAAGGACTTCATGAAATTCTTCACTGAGATGATTGAAGAACTTAGAAGTGAGATGAGGGCGATCTCATCTGCAGAAGTTTTATCTGAACCTCCCATGGAAAGTAATTCCAGAACTTGTTTGGATAGATTTTCTCCTATTAAGCTTATCAAATTGTCAGCTTGTTTTCTTGAACCAATACCAACAAAGTTAGTGAAAGATTTTTGTCTAAAATATTGGAGAAAGTAGTAGCCCAGCAGTTATTGGAATTTCTAAATTCTAATAATATGCTAGAAAAATTTCAGTCAGGTTTTCGAACAGGGCATAGTACTAAAACAGCACTGGTTAGGGTTGTAAATGATATTTAAAAGATATCTTTAGACGATAGAACACAGTGTATTTGTTAAAGATTTTGGAGTTACAATTGATCTAGATCTTTCTTTTGACCATCATACTAAAGATATTGCTAGAATAGCATTCTAGCACCAGAGAAACATTGCCAAGATTAGACATTTTTTTAGGTGATCCTGATCCAGAGAAATTAATCCTCGCTTTTGTTACTTCGAGACTTGAGTATTGTAATGCTATATTATCAAGTGGCTCAAATACAGCCACAAATACATGGAGGATGGGCTCCCCCATTAAGCCGGGTTCCTCTCAAGGTTTCTACCTGCCAGCCTAGGGAGTTTTCCTTGCCAATGGTATGCTTTTGGGGGTCAGGCCTGGGACATATTGTATTTTTCTGTATGTTAAGCATCTTTGTGACATGGACACATGAGAAAAGTGCTTTATAAAAATAAATAAATTGATCGATTGATTGATAGACTTGTGACTTATGTAAAACTTCACAGTGAAAAAAAGCAGTCAAACCGAAGTGGTGCTGGGAACCCTTTATCACAGATGACAGAAACCTGTAGCAACAATAAAAAAGATGCTGTCTTCAGAAGTCAAAGGCAATACACACAGGAATCTTAACAAAAAGTATGCTACCATTGTTTTGCGCTTGTCTGTTTCACCTGTACAGTATAGACATGTAATACAGTCAGCAGCTACAGCATTAAAATTGACCCTAACCCAGAGAAAAACAACGTAACGTTTGACCAATTCATGTTGAATACCTACCGGTGACCAAAGAAAACGTCCTGCAGTCATATGGTGGCATCCAAAAGAACAAGTTAACTCAAAAAAGTAAAGATAACCCCCACCCCAAACGGTAATGATTGGGAACTGCTGATTTACGTTGGGATACCAGTTGTGTCCCTATGTTTCTCATTAACCCTTTGTAATTTGGATCCCTAGGCCCCCTACCTTGTTTACCCCTGTTAATGTGCCCGCGTGTGTATGTAACAAAAGGCAGTGCGTGCCAATGTATATGCAATGTATCACGACGCTACAGGGTCTTTACAGTGTCTCCTCATCATCACCGCCTATGCTGCCGTTGCCCACGGGCAGGGACTCCTTGAGCGAGATGTCCTCCACTTGCTCGGCACTCTCAGCGCGGTCTTCGGGGATAGAGGCCGGGAAGCTGTCAGCCTCCGAGCTGCTGACCACGTAGCCGGGCAGCGCGGCGTGGCTGCTGAGGGTGCACCTGCCCCGGCTGCGGTACACCCGGCTGGAGAAGAGGGCGGTGGTGCGCGTGGCCCCAGCCAGCTGTGATTGGCTGCTGGCGCTGGCGCTGAGATTGGTCAGCACTGAGCTGTAGTGGTAGCTGGCGCACACCTCCGGACCTTTCCAGTCCAGGGCCAGGTTCCAACGTGTCCATGTCTTCTTGATCTCTGTCTGGACCTGAGCAGGGAGAAGGGAGATTATCGGCATGGCTGTAAAGCTTGGCGTAACTACGGCCCTAAATACGCAATAAATTCCGCATAGACACTAAAATAGAATTAGATTAGTACCTATTTGTAATTATTGTTGTCGGATATTTATATATCGGATATGAAAAGTCTAAAAGACAAGCAATTCATACCAGGACTTAACGCATATTTTTATGTTTTCCCAGAAGCAATGCACTAATAATTTAAAATAACATTTGCATAATTTAGCATATATTTTTTTATACATTACAATGCGTAACACCTTTATCTTTGCATAAAGATATTTTCTGGCCCAAGCAACCACCAAAGAGTACCAAATGACACCCTTTCACGTCTGTATATTAATGTTCTACATTGCCTTCTAATCAGTAACGAACACTCAACAAAATTATAGCTCTACAGGTCTTAATGTCCGGTCTAGGTCTTTACTCACCTCTCCATTGCAGAAGCAGTAGATAATGGACACGAAGAAGCCCTTGAACAGACAACAAAAATCCATTAACACCAAAGGGCGCTTTGGTCATGAAACCACAAAGAGGATGTCTTTCACTTGTAGAAATATAGAAGGTTGTGTCAGGAGAAAAAGCTTGTCTACCCAGTTGGTGAGATGAAACAAAGTTGCCGGCAGACACGGATTCTCTAGCAGCAGGACTTCAAGCAGAATGCAGCGAGTCTTACAATATCTGTCAGATTATTCTATTGAAAAGGACACGTATACTTGGCCGCAGGACATTTCGTAGCTGTGAGAAACATCTCAGATAAAACCGTTTAAGGATATCTTTGAATCCAGTGATGAAATGTTGGTAGAGAACTTATAAATCGGGGTTTAAAGGAGGAGAGGTCATTTTGGTGTGCATGTTTTGCCCATTACAGTGACAAAGGGCTAACCCAGACACTATTCATGTCATAATGCTGTTATATGTCTACCCCTCTTTGTATCTATGTACCTAAGTATCCCTGAGTTAACTTGCGATAGGGCTAGCATACGGATATAAGATCAACATATGAAAGAATTCAGTGGCTAATTGGATCGAAGTTCAATTCATTTTCAATTTTTCCTCGCTCTGATTACCGCGCTGGCCTGTCAAACTATTATTATACGCTATAACTACACAGCTACATAACCGAAGAATAAACGTTTGATATACTCAATCCACCACCTGGAATGAGTTGAAGAAGAGCTCGCAGTACATTCTCACTTCCCAGCCGACACCTTTGAACGTGTGAGGCATTCCCACAAACACGATGTAGTGGACCCCGAACACCAGAACCAGTACCAGAGTAGACTTTGCCAACTTCCTGTTGAGAGAAGAAAGATGGATTGCAATAATAATGATACAATTAAGCCTTTTGAAACAATTAATCACAAATTGCCAACCGATAGAAATTGTATCAAATTCTCCTTTGCTTTCTGTTTGCTGATTATGTAAATTTGGGGGGAATTTTTCTGGGGTTTTTTCCCCACTTATACGAGCAAGTCGCATAAGAACCCTGAGGCTTTGTCTAACTCATAGCGGGATAAAAGCAATATTCAATCAATATTCAGTCAATCCAACCCACCGACCACACAAGGGTATGCACTTAAACAAATAACTAAACCACTGACATTTCAAGGGGAGGACCTGCAGTCCTGTGGCTTGCCGAAATGAGTCTCACCCTCAGACCCAAGTTATGCGCAAACAAATACCGACGATGTGGTTCAGTGGTATCCACGTCTGGCATTTTGTATTAGACGAGAGTAAATAAAACTCAAACAACAATTTAACACACCGCTTATGTGCGTGAAAAAGGCAAATCCTGCCAGCATGTGTAATCCGAAAACCCACTCTCCAACTCTCTGATTGGTGTTCATAATTTTACCTGTACTGCTTCCTGGTGTCGTATCGCCCTGCGTTCGTTTCGCGGATCTTAGTCGCCAGCACTCGCACAATGTTCACAAACAAGATAAAGTTCAGCTATAAAATAAAAAGGTACACAAACATGTGCACGGAGATTTGATTTAGAGCAGCCTGTTCCATGTGATATTAACAATTTTCAAATACATTTGTAGCTTTGAAATTGAGCTTGGATTTGGGCCGTAAACCTTTGTGGAGAGGCTATTGAATGGGTGGGCAACATAATGTTAGATGATAACTGTTAAATGCAATGTGTAGATAATGGAGTCTGCCCCTAAATTGTGCTTAAAAATAAATTACTGTATTAGTCATGCAACCTGGAACCTTTCAGAATCCTTTCTACATAACAGAAGAGTCTCTTTATTTGGAGAGATGATAAAAGTGAAATCCTGTCAATTAACGACTTACAGCCATACTATAGGCAACCTAGTTATTGTGATAAATTATATTAAGTAAAAGAATATGTAGAGAGGATTGCCACAAACTCTACAAATTCTAATATAGATTACATTTGAATGTAACGCTAAAGCAGCGAATCTCTAATGAGACATATAGAAAAGTTCTCATTAGATCATTAGAGATTTTTTGCCTCATTTGATCCTTTTTCAACCGTGACAGTTTGTTCAGCGTGTCTATACGTGGCCACTTGAAGGTAAGAAAAGGTTAAAGGTTGCAGCTTGCTGTAGCCAATCAAAAAGGGAGATCTTATTCCAGGAGGCCTGCACTGAAGACAGTGTTTTTAGTTTGACCAGTGTCCTTGAACAAAACATAGCTAAAGTCATTCTCTAATACTGGCCCTCTGAAGTCAGAGATTTATTCAGATTCAGTAAAGCAATGTGTGAACAACTTCAGGCATAAGAGCAGGGACCCCCCCGATGTTATGGCGTTATCTCCCCTCTCAGTCCATGGGAGCCTGGCAGAATGCTTCCAGTGGAGATAAAGCAACGAGCCTAAGGCTGTGAGTGACCTGAGATCCAAACTCTCCTAGATTCCCTGCCACTCAAATTAGAGGGCATTTCATGCCAGGCCCTCGCGTGAATTAAACGGCTCTGATAAACCAGGTCAAATTCACAGTGATAATAAACATTTATCGCAAATATAAAAAATAAATAAATATACTTTTTAATCCGATTTCACTCATTTGGTAGCAAAATATTTCTGGTGTTTTGAAATACAAACATAAATACAGATTATCTCTTTAAGTTAAATATAATATAATGCTAGCTGTGAGGTGTGCTAATTTCAAAACATTAAATGTGATTTAAAATACGATACATACAGTATGTAACCAAGGGTTGAATCGTATTCCAAGAAAAGTTAAGAACTGAGATAGCAGAAGACCATATGCCACAGAATGCTCTTCACAAATGAGCTAGCACCACCTCTAGCGTCTAAATCGAAAATACTGATCCTCAATGGCATGGCAAAGACGGTTGAGTTTCAGATGGCGCACGCTCAAATGAAAACTCATTCATAAAACGAATACAAGGAACATAATTAATAAAATTTTGTTTTGGCAGAATAACAAGCCTGGCAACTGGGTTCGTGTTCACTTACTCCTATGGCTGTTAAAATGGGAACTTGATATATCCATTTAATGTTCCCGGCACTTAACTCCCAGCACCTGCAAATAAAGGGAAAGAGTGGAGATCAATGTGTGACCTCCCATCTACAAGACAGAAGTTTGGGCACTAAGATTTCTCCTTTGATCTCCACATGATTTCCTTCGATCTCCTTCAGAAAGGACCGCACGGAAACACAGCATGTACCCGGAAAGGTTAATGGGGCGCCTGCAGCCTGCTAGCCAGCCCATTGTTGGCTGGACTGCCTGTTGATAAGGCACTTGGTCCAAAAAGCCCTCCTTGGACCATTTCAACAGGTCCTCCACTGCCGGGTCGAATGTATAGCCTGGAGTGATGAACGCACCCAACAGTGCGGCCCTATTGCTGCTGACAATCTGGCCTGATATCCACAATTGTCGACGTGCTGAGCCTGGCTCAGAAACGTAGTCAGCTTCAACCAGGCTTTGTTGACCATCAGGAGCTCCCCCACCAGGTCTGGCCCCAGGACTGTGTTGCAGCTCCCCCACCTGGTCTGGCCCCAGGACTGTGTTGCAGCTCCCCCACCTGGTCTGGCCCCAGGACTGTGTTGCAGCTCCCCCACCTGGTCTGGCCCCAGGACTGTGTTGCAGCTCCCCCACCTGGCTACCAAGGCACCTGCTGAGTAGCCTTTCTTTACCATTGTGACCCCACATTTTTGGTAGGACAGCCAGCATCATCTGTAAGGAGTAGGACTAAGCTATCCTATAGGGTCACTGCTTATGGCCGACCTGACAGATGGAAAATGCGTGAGGCCCACGTGTTCCATGTCATGGAGGCGGTAGAGCATCTCACTTGACCGGGTCACAGCCGGTGCAGCGGTCAAATGCTGCCAGGATGATAACAGCCCCTACCAAAATCCAAGTGCATCAGCGCATCATTGCAACCCTCAAACAAGGTTTGTGATATCAGGGGTGGGGCGAGGGGTGCTGGCCCTGGTTTGGCAACTGGGGCACTCCACTCTCCTCCTCCCTGGTGAGGTGAAGCAGACAGAATTTTATTTTGCGAGGAGCTGAGAAAAACGCTTCCTTACCCGCCCATCAGGAGGCCCTGTACCTGATCACACTTCATTTCAGTGTGAAATACAATGTGGTGAAAACTGTGGAAAGCTGTGGAATTTTGAATTTGTGTGAAAATAAAAAGGGAAACATATTCATTCTTTTTACTGCCACAGTTTGTGACATGGCAATGTACACTCACTGCAGTCACAAAACTGGTTTTGTTTATGTGGTCCACATTCCCAATTTCAGTAAAAGTTGGAGCGATCTAGAATATTTATACTTATTCAAAACCCTTATACAAACCCTTTCAAGTGGTTGCACATTAGGCAAGTGGAACACCTCTGAGAGATTGACACTCTAATCCAAGTTAATCAAAAGAACAATTCAGCGACTCCAATGGGCCTTTGAAAGCTGTCATCCACAGATGGTTGCAAGGAGCCATTTAATACTCCGGAAATGGAGCCATTTAATACTCCGGAAATGGAAGAAAAACTTGTCCACCCAACAAATTGCACATGACAGTGTTTTGACAGCCTGCGAGTAAAATGAGTAAATCACATTTTTGATGAATGTGCAGAGGGAGAGGAATCAGGGAGTCCCTCCTACCTCGCATCTGCCAGAGTTGCCCGGACGACTGCCCAGGCTGCCACAAACAGAGCAGGGACACCTGCAGTAAGAAAAATAACAAAGCACCAGTTCAGACCATTCGGAGGAGCGACCATTAAGCTTGCAATCCGATATGTGTGCAATTTAGAAAAATGCAAATAAAAACCAATCACAATGATTTGTTCCCATAATTATTATTGATATTTGTCTACATTTTCAGTTTGTCATTTACTTTACGGCTTGAACTCGGTAGACGATTCAATCATGAAACGAATGGCGAAAACAAAACAAATGCAAGGAAATGAAGCGGTTAGAGATGGAGACCTGGAGAATAATCATGATTGCACTTTTCAAGGTGAAAAGGGGTAAAATATGGCTCTAATGTTGTTTACTGTGAATACTCTATTACCTATGGAGAATAGGCATTTTCACACATATTGACAGCTTTATACGTTACATTGCAATATATTTTCTAAACAAAAATGTTGGTAAAAATGTCCTTCTATATTCCACTGTATTTAAATGTAGTATGCTTAAAATCTAAGATTTCAGGGACAAATCATGTTGGACCCTCCTGTCAAGTTCTGTTAACTTGACTTGACACACCGGAGTTTAATAGAGGGGACGCTGTCGCAATAAAAAATAGAGGTGAAGGCAGCCAGGAACACGTCTGCCTCCAAGGGGC
Organism: Hiodon tergisus; assembly: GCA_025775045.1. Taxonomy (NCBI): domain Eukaryota; kingdom Metazoa; phylum Chordata; class Actinopteri; order Hiodontiformes; family Hiodontidae; genus Hiodon; species Hiodon tergisus. Next base: position 90,992 of record JAOVYW010066601.1, read on the forward strand.
CTGGCGGCCACCTCGTTTGCCTCATTAGAGTTTGCCTTTAGGCTCCCGGTGCCAGGACGCAGTTTCTCCCAGGCTTCGTTCAGGGATAATTATTTTTTGAAAAGGGGGCTGAATTTTAAAATTTTGGATGATTTTCCCCTTGTTCCAGTTAAATAAATCAGTTTTCCAACTATATTCCTGTCTCTGGTGTCTCTGTTCCGATCAGAATGAGCTTGGCTGAGAAGATTTCCATCTGTAGTATAATAACTGAATGCCTTTGAGTCAAAATTTCCATAAACGTTATAATTGTCACCTAACGTCCAGTCCGTGTTTCTTTCCAGGATCAAAACAACCTCAGCCGGAGTGAGTGATCACGCTTTCTGTAGCTCAGGATGTCAACATCACAATGACTAATTGGCATCATAAGCCCAGGTACCTGAAGCAGGGGCTGTGGATTGTGTCAAAGGTACGTTTTAAACGAGCGCACATTAGTAGCTCATTCACACATGCCGTGACTTAGACAACACCGGGGGAGGACTGCCCTTTGCACACATGTGGCCTAATGGCCCCAGTACGTTCAAGTCCAGCCATATATATAGATCTTTAAAGATCTACTAAATACAAGGGGCTGCAGGTTAACGATTCTATATGGTTTTCATCTGGCACAGGCGATATAATGACAACATGCCCCACTCCCACATGAGCAGCATCTTCTGAAGTTTTCAAATGCAGTAGGAAGGTCACACACTCACCCCACCCGACTAAGGTGAAACCCCACAAGTACTTGGTGTCAGAAAAGAATGCCATGAAGATGAGGCTGTGGAGATAGAGGCCCTCCACCAGGATCCAGTAGTAGTTGGTTGCCAAGAAGTAGATGAAGAGGAGGACTGTGATCTTGCATCCGATCTATTGAATGAAAGGGTAACAGTCAACTGAAATATTAACTTTAACAAGGGCCTACCCCACCGCCAGCCTTGCCACATTTGGGATGAAAATGAACATGAAATGACATGAAAAACCTCCAGTCTCATTAACTGATGTGCCAAACAGATGAGAAGAAAGCCAGAAGATTTTAGTAGAAATTACTAAGATTATAATTACCAAGATGTGTCACAACATTTAAGTGCCTTCTAAGGTGGAATCTGGAGTGATTATGATACAGTTTTTTTGAAGTGCCGTCGAGCAAAGACTGCGAACTGGGATGAGCAACCCGGTTGTCATGATAATTTGTCTTTCCTGCTTTAGATCAAAATCTAGTCAGCTGCAGCACCATACTGCATCACATGTTGCCACACTTTGAGTCAGTGTCACTAGGTTTAACCTATTGGCAGTTTTTTATACTCCATGAAAAATCTGACAAGTTGCCGAAACATGTCCCTTGTGTCAGACCGAAGTTCTGGATGCGATTAAATTTAAAAAAAGGTTTGAATTGTACCTTTCAAGACTGTTCACATATGAAGTGATATACTTCAGCTTCAGCAATCATAAAATCAGCAGCTTTGCCAATATCTACTTTTCATTTGATTCTGCAGCTTTTTCAAAAAATTTTTTGCTAAAATCTCAAAAAGTTTAAAATGCAAATGAATCATTTGGAGATCCTAACACTATTGCCGATGTTTCATTTGCAAAAACGAATATCAATACTTAAAATAAATATCACACAACAACAGCAAACTGAATTGTTTTCATTCCAAAAGCACATGTATTGATCACAACAATTCTCAGTAATGGCATTCTAAGCTGACAGGGCAATCCAGTCACAATTTAACAAATCTCAGCATTGTCTTTAACAACCCCACAAAAATATCCCCAGTTAAGTCTTTAAAGCCTTCTTTTGTTTGATTGACTTAAGGCCTTTAACTCATTCCTAGTTATTTTAAAAAGCTAAAAGGTTCTGGCCGTGCCGTTTGTTCAGAAAATGAGAAAGAAGGAGGAGGTCAATGGCCAATAAGAAAGCATTGTCTACTTGTTGCATATATTGTCAAACAGGGTATCTCTCTCTCTCTCTGTCAAGATTTCTGGCTTTTCATTTTGGATTTTCCCAAAATGTTAGTTTAAAGTTCTAATGCTTCTGCCCTTGTCATTAAAGCATGTCAATGGAAGATCACATTGTTACCATCCAAGGTCCATATAATAATCTGATTCATTGATTTTGATTTTGAGGGTTTTGACCCATTTTTGTTGGAAAACCTGTTTGTTTGACCCTGGCTTTGTCTTCTCCCTGTAGTACCTCTGCTCAATAATTAAAAAACTGTATCAAACTGGTGATTTTCATGATCCTGCAAGTAAAAACATTCCTTACGCCCAGGGGGTACTTATATTATGAATTTAAAAAATGAATAAAATTACTGAGAATCAAGTCTCTACATATGATATCTTAAGGTGTTAGTGGTTAATACATAGAGAGCCAGGATGAATCACATTCTATTTGTTCTCATAATACCCAAAAGTAATTATTTTGTTAAGCTCATGTGTTACCTCACTGGCAAAGGCAAATTAAAAATAACAGAAACATTCTGTAATTTTCAGCAGTGCATTTCTCTAATTAACTGGCCCTGGACTGCAGCCCACGTAGTTGCAAATAAACTTACCCTGCACAGACATTGAGTACTGAATATTTAATCAAGCAGCATCATTTAGTTGAATACACATAGCTAGTTGAACACTGAAGCAGCATCCAAACCAGCAGAATGACATAATAATATTTTTAGTCGGTAGATTTTCAGCTTCTAGTTGATGCCAGGCATGAGTCTTGGAAAAAAATCAGGTGATTAATTGCAGAATGAAAAATGTATTATCAAATTTGGCTGGTAGGAATTGCCATAAAAGGGTTCCACTCTATATTTACTCATTTAGCAGACCATCTTATCCAGAGGGAGTACAGGGCTTTCACAACATAAACAACTCAACACTTAATTTGATCACTGAGGGTCCCTGACAGTGAACAAACATGTCTGGGATGTACAACCCCGAAGGAGAGGGACTGCAGTTGCAGAATTTGGTAGCTGCATCCCTAAAGTAATCCTTGACAACAGACACCTGCATTAAGTAGCTAAAAGGTTGAGCCGGATATTGCAGGCGAGAAACTGGCGAGAAAACACAAAAATGACTGATGATTCCAAATTAAAAAAGGAGATGTTAGAACTGACATTTTATATGGAAAAGCAGCCACCCCTTCTACGGACGCAAAGCTTAATACCAACAGCCATAATGGATCTTTTAAATGAGCAAAGGTCCTGTAGCTATGACTCTATGAGTCTGTTGTATTTTTTTAATTTATTGTCTGCAATGAGCTATGAATGTTTTCCTCACGGGAAACAATAAAATCAAAATCCTTCGTAAGCATCCTTGCAACCACGTTCTATGCAACGGCCCTGTGATTGTACTGTTGTATTACTCCATGATCAGTTGAACTCCTAGATGAATAGTTGCAGGAAAGGATATCAGCGTGCCAGCATATGTACCAGTTTAAAAAAAAACCAGGGACTGACTTTCCAAATCTGCGGAAGAAATGCCACTCACATACTGCGACTTGTCCATGGGAGCCACCGAGATGGTTTTAAAGTTGTCCATAAGTACCGCATCAAACTCCTGCAGCCCTAAGTTGGCGTGGACCACCTTGTCCTTCACAAAAATGCTGACGGCTCTCAGCATGAATGACACAAACAGGTGCATATGAATGTAGTTTCTGGTGCAGTGAAGACGCCTGGGAATACACATTGAGAACGTTCACTGTTCATTTTCTGGATATCAAATATGTGAAATATAGAATTCATTCTTAAATACCTGATTGACCAGACAAGTATATGTTACAATGACAACAGACAATGGTGGCGAGATTTGACAGTCTAAAGCTAAATTAACACTTACCTATTTTGTTTTTATATTTGCTGATATTATGGATTTGTATTATTCTAAGTTCAGCTTTTCTTAATTAAGAATGGTTTTATTGGTGTTTACTATATTTCTATTTATATATATTTATTTTATTTTCCCGTATAATTATTTAATACATTTACTCTTAAAAACTACATGTGCCACATACATAAGGTTTATTATTATTATTATTATTATTATTATTATTATCAAGAGATTAATGAGGGTTATACTGCAAAAAAACTGAGTGCCAAGGGAATCAGTGACTGCACACCTCTTAAGCCCTGGCCACACTGCAGGCTGCACACCTCTAATG
>JAOVYW010066602.1:0-55360 GCA_025775045.1 Hiodon tergisus
CTTTAGTACAATTCAAATATACCTGCCCTTCCTCTAATGGGAGGTGGCCACAGCATCAACACAATGTTTTACTACCCATTATATAGCTTTTACCCTCCTATCACGATTGGCTCTTACCTCCCTGGCCCTTGGTAGTTCCGCCTTCACCCAATTCCTGTTTATTGGAATTGGTAAACAACTGTGCTTTTGTTGCAGTTCCAGCAAAAAGAGTGCCTTCCAAACCATGTTTATTGTAGTTACAACATTCCATCAGATAACCTATTAACCCACCATATAATTGCACACCAGACCATTTTTATTGCAGTGACAACATTCCATCAGCTAACCTATTAATCCAGTGGAACCACCATATTATGTGAGGCTTCTTTCAAGAAATCCAAATAAAGTTGCCATGTAAAAAAACAAGGCTGCAATAAGACATTCAATTTACAGCATTTGTGGATAAAATACAAATTCAGTCAAAAAACTTTTGGAATATCTGCCCAACACTCGTATGTATGTAAAGCACGAGACATCAGAACATGCCGATACTTTAAGAAACAAATTTTATTACTTCAAATATACTTTTCACCATGTTGGAATTTTCACCTTCCCCTGCCCCTTGCGTGTGGATTTATCCTCTTAATTGCAGCTATATTATTATTATTATTAGTATTATTAGTATTATTATTATTATTATTATTATTATTTAGCAGCTTCTTAAAATGATTACTGTTTCAAACTTTTTATTTATTGTGTCAAGTTGCCCTCTTGTCACAAGTGACACAGGAGAGCCCTGCGCATTAGTTTCACACCTCCATTAAATCTCATTTGTTCTGTCACACAGCAATGTTTTGGTTATCAAATTTGCTGCATATTCAAAGTATACCTCAAAGGATTTTATAAATACAATGTTAAACAAAACAAAAGCTTGTGGATGCAAAGTGCATCCAACTATATGATATAGGTGATCTGGGAAGTTTTGTTTTGGGTATGCATGTAGTTATATTTTGATGACTGGGTTTTTTAAATTTTATTTTATTTACATTCGTTGAATATAATTCTGTTCATGCAGTATGGCAGTGTTAAACTCAAAATCAGTTACATCACTATTCAAAGGATACTCTAATGTTATGCACTGAATCCTCAAAGCAAGCATGCAGCATGAAAGTGTGTAGTAAAAATCTGATTCCTAGCCTGTTGATGCTGACCTGACACTTCTTGTTGGTCCATGCCTTGTTCATAAAGTGATATATTTAAGCAGCAGTACATTTTTATAGTGATCTTAATGGTATCAGCAGAGTCAGGTGTTGTATTTACAATAAAAGTTTTAAAGATAATGTTCCCTCATGATTTTTCTAATATTGGGAAAATTCCCAAGAAGCCGATGGGGATGAGGGATTCTGAGAAGGCCCTCAAACCCTGGGATACCTGAAGGTGCAGTGCTTTTCTCACTCTCTTTCCCCACTTCCATCCTGTGCTCATGTGACGAGACACTCGGTCCCCCACCCCCATTCCCATCAGCCCCTGTGCTCACCCTCTGATTGCTAATGGCTCTGTCTGTGTGTCCCTTCGCCACTGCACACCCTGAAGAACAACGAGGTGAGGCCAACCGCAAAGAGTCATGTGTCACCATTAGATTACCCCCATCCCCGCCATTGTGCATCCTGATCTCTAGGAGTTTGCCTGCCTTTGCCATTGTCCCATGACCTGACTCTCACTGCTGCCATCACATCGGCCATGCGTGCTACCAGGTCAGTTTGTCACCCACAGGGAAACAAGCAGCCCCACCAGCAGGGACCATGGCTGCTTTATCCCAGCTCCCAGCTTCTCAAACACTGTAGCTTAAAACCTTTATAGTGACGATATTTCATTGTCTGTATTACTTTTAGTTTAACTTGTCTGGCATCTCAGCTGTGGTTTATTGTCACTGGGATTAACAATGTTTTAGTAGCTCTAAGGATCATACTATGAAAGAGCCCATCTGTTGTCCTGCACACTTAGCAGTACCTCTAACGTCCTGTGCAACTGTCCCTGACAAGCGCTTGTGTCTGGATTTACAGGAGACCAGAGAGTACGAGGTTTCCATTTAGGGACATTTCGGAACCAGGGAACGAGCCCATCTCCTCGCCTCATGGAAATGCCTCTGTACCTTTTATCTCTTCCATGAATCGCTGGGCTCCTCCTCCCATCTATTCCTCCAACTGCCCTGCCGTAAATTTCCTCTCTACAGGGGAGGTTTTGCCAGCACTACAAAGAGAGCTTGGATAAGATGACATTTCTTCGATGGAGATTCAGCCCGGACGGCCAAGCTTCAGTGTTTGTGCATTTTACACCCTGAAAGCAAGCACAGAAGTTTAACATAACTTTGCCATCAGAGAACACTAAGTTTTTATTAATTTTCTTAGGGATTTCACAGGATGATTCAATGGTTTTGCCAATATAGTGGACCACAATTAGCTGGAATACGCCTTCAATAACTTAAAGAAAATCTGAGGCCTGTGATGAATGGAAACATTTCTACAGTGACTCAAGAGGGACCACTTTCTAAATTCTGCTATTACAATTACGTCATCAACATTGGGACCATCAGGTATCTGCATAGCGGGGTTGAACCCCAGACTCATTGTAAATATACCAGCAAAAGAAAAGTTGTTATAAAATGGCGTAAAACATTCAGTGATCAGACTCCCCGTCACTCATAGTGTTACACCTGTGGTGTTTTCTGCTTGCAAGCGTATTCCACCTCTCACACATTGCCAATTATTGTATGATAAGGAAATAGCAACACGAATCTGAACTATGTATGAGAATATCCAACAAAATCTGATTAATGTAACATTGTTGTTGATAATTTTCTCTGACCTGCATAATTGTATCCATTTCAGGCCCATAACTTTCTTAAACGCTACAAGCCAAATCCAAATGTGCATGGGAAGATATAGATATATCTATTTTCTCATCTCACTGGGCTTCAATGTAGACTGTATACATGGGATATTAAAGGTGTGGCTACTTTCTGTATTCTATATACTTCCAAAAACCTCCCGGCAGTTAGAAGTGAGAAACTGACAGAAAGTGATAAACCTAAAAAGAACACCAATAATACAATTTGAATGTTCATGTAGACTATAATAATTTAAATATTTGGTGCACTTGGAACAAGCAGAAGCCTCCGTTAAAAGACATAATAACAATTTTGGTCCCACAAACAGAATAACTTGCAACATGTTCTGAGTACTGTTTCGGAAAGTAACCTAGTACAAGAGGGGATATGTTTTTAATCATGTAGGCAGTCTTTTGTATGTCCGGCCTCTCTTTAGGTCTTAAACTGAGGACAATAAAAACAAACTGAATCACATGCCCTAGTTCTGTGAAACACTCTGAAGAGTTGCTACCTGTTCAAACTGGTTTTATATTCACTACGCTTGTCTGTAAGGTGGGATTCAACTTCTGATCTGAGGTCTTTTCAAAGATCGGTTTTTAAAGACTTCCCTTCAACTTAAGTGATACAAAACTGACTTGCTGGTTTTCTTGCTGGTAACTCTACATTGTATTACTGAATGTGATGACAATATTTAGAAAAACACGGGATATACTTAAGAATTACTTTTTTGCGTGCACAGACCTATCTTCCATGGATCTGCCAACAACTGCTTTGAATCATCATCATCATCATCAACATTCTTATTATTGTAGCGTTTTTACAAGAGAGCTACTTCTCTGCGTGGTTTCACGCACGAGACTGACACTGTTTAATAGGAATTTATGCTCTTTATTTCGCACATGCGCGACTACCTTTAGAAAGGCGGATCAGGCAGTGCAAGGAACTGACAGGTTCACAGAAACACACAAAAGCCCTCACGCGCCATAACAATCACGATCGGTAGTGAGGGAACAGAACCTCATAGAAACAATCGATTGAACAAAGACAAACAACTCAACATTTTCGCCAAACACAACCGGCACTTAAAACAGACTATTTACAGGTTTTTAAGTCCTTACAGTGAGGCTTCCCGGCAGCCCCCGCGGGGATGGCTATATCCCATTGGTAGGGGATAGCGCACCTAGCCATCCCCGCTACATTATTAATAAAAAATACCTATCCTATAATTCTAATATAACAAGCTGTGCCAAGCATTTGATAACTTTCGTTTTATGTTCTAACATCAGAGCTTGCTTTTATATAACTGGAAATAGTTTTTACCTTTTTAAAAAGAAAGACTGGGTGGCTAATGTTGGCTAAGTAAGTAACGTTAGCATGCCGAAGGTCAAAACTGCACCACATTTTAACATTGAACTTGAAATGTACTAATCAACTTTGTGTCCAATCTTGCCTATTGTTAAAAGTTTAGAAACGTGACAACGTTAGCCAGACGATTATTCTGGAGATGTACCAGGTAGGCCTACCTGTATACTTTGTATACGTTTTAAGCAAATGCAGTTACGGTAATTCATATCTAACTTGAACAAACCTTATATTCTGATTTATCCGAAGTTCATGGACGTAATCTGAAGACTATTATTGCCACCGAAGAGGTTGCATACAATACAATTTCCTTGCTGGTAAAACAACATAAATACTTTATTTAAATATATCTTTCAACTCTTCATACACCCAGTCAGCTAATTCACATGTAGATTTGTGTATCAAAATCATAATATGCATAAAACAAACTGCTAATTACGTATTATCGGGGAAAAAATATTTTTAAAAATTTAACCCACGTTGCACATATGCGCAGATCACCAGAAAACTTGACGAGACTGGACGGACATCAATGATTTTTTTTTTTTTACATAAAATATAAGAAAACGTATGGTTCATAACTACCCATGTCTAATTTAGGTAGACAATGGGATTGGCGGTATTTTTAAGGCGATCGAAACAGGAAAAGTGTCCCGTTCATAAACATTTATGTCGGTCCGTCTTCGTCCAGTTTTTTACCAAGTCCAATATATACTACATTTAAAGACTTATGTGATATGGCTTCTGTATACGCTAAAATATTCGTTTTTTTCAGTGCTCTACAATGATTACGTCAATGCGCATTTGGTCGGAGACAGGATTTGTGCACACATCATGAAAATGCCAGGTCGTTGCGAGACTCGCACTTTCGTTGTAAAAACCTCGCTTAAATGTTAAAGCGTGGACAAATAATGCGTTCTAGAAATTGTTTTATTTTAACACAAAACTTGTGGTTAAAAAACGACTTACAAAAATGCTTATTTTTTAAAACAAAAAAAAGTATCATGAAACACCGATCGATAATCGATCCCAGAATATATTCTCCCCAGTCTCCGGAACCGTCAGTCATTTGGGGCCGCAAAGTGGCTAGTTGAAGGAATGGGTACATATGGAAGCACATTCTAAACTGAGGGGAAAATACATATTCGGGACCGTAAGTGCTGTGCTATAGCATGCAATGCTATCTTTAAAAAAATCAAAATAACACAGCTCATCACGATAACTGGTATTCTCCATCAGTAATATGGCGAACCCAAAACGCACATGAACGTGATTAGTCCGGACGCACCGTATGACGTGTCAAAGCCAATCTGAGCCCAAACGTAAATATTGGCCGATAACGGGTGCGCAAGCGTGTTTGAAGTGGGCGCAGGAAGTCTGCAGCAGATATTTATATTAGATATTTATATTAATTCAATATATTTAATTAAAATAGAACCATCAATCGACATGCATTTATTTATATAGAAAACTGAAATTCGTAGAATAAATTTTTTAGTTTTTAATACCAAACCGAACCTTTACCAAGATGGCCGACTTTGGGCTTCACCCGACATTACGCGAGAGCGCATGCCCAGATGTCGTTCCACTCAAGTTTGCGCCAACTCCATGGAGAGGATATAGCTAGCAGTGTTTGGATTGATGCACAGGATTTATCCATAACAAAAACAATAACCCCACGATTTCACTACTGTCGCTGAGCAACAGAACATCAGAAGGACGCTCTTTTCCAGACGCGCTCCTTTTTTTTTTAACCTATCCTGTGTATAGGTTTGTTTGTATTGGATTTATTATGGAAGGCAACGGTGTCGCTTTTTTCGACAGCATCTTTATTACCACCAGCTACAACCGGTGGAGTAGAAACAGGCACCGTGTAGGTTAGGCCTCACAAAGGCCACACTGCATTTCTGTGGTTTACTATAGAAAGCTTTCGTCGAACTGGCAATTAAGCAAATCGTTTTTCTGTTTGAGTTGGGTAACGTGGTACTGAAGGGATTCTGTCTTGAGAATTGTGGAGAAGAAAAGGCTTGTGACGATATTTGTATTGCATCGAGTTGAGAGTACTCCGTTGTTGAAGCCAAGTACCAACCTTTTAAAAGAATACATTGCCTGTCCCAATTGGAAGGTGGCGTTGTGGGAAGAATTGCACGGGCTCTGGATATTGGCCCTCGAGTCATTGTTCCTTTGGAAAGGATTCATTTCGAAGCAGGACAACAGACTGCTGTATGAATGTGGGACAAAATGGAGACCCCAGCGGTTGTATACGATCTGGATACGTCTGGGGGCCTAATGGAGGTGAGGCTTGAAAACACGTAAAGATATTTCGCCAGGTCTCCGATGTCCTGATATTAACTGAGGCATTTTGTACCATTGACCGGACGTGACTAGGCAGGTTGCGTGCAACTTCCGAAGTCCTGCGAGTCATTTGACACGTTACTTGTTTCTAAACGTGAAACCTGGCTAATTGGGCGAAAGTTTTGCTGACAAGCAAGATTCACGTTCTATTAAATTCTGACTGTAGTTGTCCTCCCGTTATGACAGCTGTAAAGGCCAGACTGCATGTTAATTTGAGTTGTGCGCTCGCTATAGTTATCTTTGGGCTGAGAGTACGATTGAAAGGCTGAAGCGTCAAAAAAACTTAGGTGGCCGACTCACAACTAACAATTCAGCTAAATAGCTACCTTAAAAACTGCAAACCAAAATATTTAGTCAATACCATCACAGTAAGTACTAATGATCATTTGATGCAAACGAAAAATGCTTCTGCGCTCATGGCTACCTATGAACGTACGTGGCCAACCTTTTTCTGTATCACTCTAGCAAATCCAAACCTTGCTCGCTCCCCCAAAGTCAGAGGACGGCGAAAAAAGAAGTCGCAGACCCGAAAAAGATTCTCGGAGAAGCGGCAGGGCGACGAACCACGATACCTGTGACAGCTGCCGAGAGGGAGGGGACCTGCTTTGCTGTGATTATTGTCCTGCCGCCTTCCACTTGCAATGCTGGTATGCTGATATTGTATCCTGCAACATTTTAACCTAAATGTTCCCATTTCACCAAGATATAAAGCATTGGGTGACGGTAAATCGAGATTTCGGACTGTTTTTGGAGCAATACTATAGCCAAGCTGGTGCGAGGAACTGGCAAGCTTAAATACTTGATTCTGCGAGACTTTTGCTTTGAGCTCACCGTGGTTTTACACGACTTGTCAATGAGAACACAAAGGACGGCTCTGTAGGAATGGTACAATCCATTCTCATAGATAGGTTAGTTATATTAAGTATTTGTTTTAAAAATGTGCTTTACCATCCGCACGATGTGTTCGTGCTAAAAACGCAACAGATTAAAAAAATAATAATAATAATTTTGGCCACTAAGACCGTGACTGTCTGAGCAGCTAAACGAACTAAAAAAAAAAAAAAAATCCAATTGAGGCTGGGCTGCGCTCGTCTGTGCCTGTGTTTACAATATGGCGACCTCCATTTAAATACCGTGTGTGGTTTTTTTTTTTTTTTTTGCTCAAGCGCCATTTTGCCGACATTTTTATGAATTTGTGGATAAAATGCAATCTTAACTATTGCGATATCGACACAGTGTTGTTTAATACTATTGAGGTTTACTTAAACACTGTGGAGCTGTTCAAGGTTCATATTTTACAGCCACTTTCACACGCCGCCGAAAAAAGTAATGGCACGTATAGCTGGCTGTCTAAGTACATTTACAGTAATAGGAGAGTTTAGATACATTTGACGCGGCAATACACCGAAAGCCTGTCGGGAAATTTCTGTACAGACAGTTTGCCATTTTTTTACGTTATGGCTTGTAATGCAGGGCGTATAAAGCAATGAACATTTGCAGCAGTATGAAATTGAAACAGGTGATGCACAACCAATCAAGATGAGATTACCTTCTTACTAGGGGAGGAAATAGTCAGTTCTTAATCAGTAGCTCATTATGTACAGTGATAATTAATTATTTTCCAGCATGGTATCCGTGTGTGTTTTCCCCTTTCGTTTTATAAACACTTTAAATAAGAAACCGTAAAAAACAGGTGAAAAGGGAGACTGTGACCAAGTGTTGCTACAGCCGACCCATTCTTCATTTACATTGAAACTTAGTTTAATTGCATTATTAGTTGGATTGAATTTGCCACATTTTATAGGCAACAATATTCGGTGTGGTTTGAAAACCTGATGACTGTGCTGTACATCGTCACATTTTCCACTAGGGGGCGACATGGCCATTTCATAACTCGTTTAAAGGCAGGGATGCTGCATAGACAGACTTTTACCCTCATATTTGCTTTAGCGGTTGGGACTGGATTAGTAATGGTGACTTGTCAAATACCCAGCATGTTTGGAATAACCTAGGACAGAGTTGATCAACAGGAATAACTTTTCTTCTGATAATGAGAGATTTTGTACTTTGAACATTTACATCAGTTGAACTTGAATATAAACATGTGTTTATGTTTGTCTTTTTTGCCCCAATTTGGAATTGCCAATTGCGCTAATGCGTTCAGTATTGCCGAGGCCTGTGGCTGTCTTGTTACTGTGATCATCTGCTAGTGCATTTAATATTTTTGTGATTGGTTCTCTGAGGTGGGGGGCAGGGCTGTGGCTTGAGTGTGGAGCCTGTGTAAAATGTGTAATCATGAGCAGCAAAGTTTAACCTAAGGCTGCACAATATGCTGATTTTATTTTTAAATTAACATGCTCACTACAGATAGTGATGTCAGTCCCTGGAGTCGAGGACAAGAGTAAGATTAATTCCTGGAGCAAAAGCCTTAGCTCAACGAGCTAATCGTTTCATTTGCTAGTTTCCTTGCTCCGGTTTCCTTGCTAGGGCGGGTAAATATCGGTGAGGAATACAGCTTAAGTTCTCCTTGGTAGTGGGTGGGTTTTAAAAAAAATACCAATCTGTTATCTGGCCAGGTAAATGGAAAAACCTACAGACTCTTGTGTGATTGTTGATCCGGACTTTCTGCTTTTAGAGACTTGAAATTCCTCAGCCACTTCAACCAGCTACACAACCAAGGCATTCTGCTGCGAGGACCATGTTTAAAAAAAATGTATTTATCTTTTTAGCTGAGGCTCTTGGCAGTCTCGTTTATTTCTACAAAAGCTAGAAGGACCCATGTGAGACTTGAGACGCTGATTGGTCAATAGGTGGTTTGCTCCTCCAACGGCGATGGTGAGATACGGCCTGAGGGCAAGTGAGGCGGAGCCTCTGTCTTCTTATTTGACTGGATTACTTCAGACAGAGGCCTGAGGTTCTTATGCTGCCTCCCCTTTTTAAACCAGAGGCTCTAGCATAACCACATAGCACTTCTGTTTTTTGGTTTGTTTTTACCTTTACAAGATTCAAATCTATTTTACCATGTCTGTTGTAATGTTCTCAAGTACTTACACTTAATCTGCTTTGTTGGGAAGGGGAACTTTGTTCAGGGTTGCACTTCTGAGCATTTTAATTCATGTTAATGGCTTTCATGTCAAATATCAAATCAAAAATCAAATATTTTGATTGTTTAAACTGGTGGAAGCATTTCACAATTGCAGGCGGGACCATTCTCAAAGCCAGAATGGTTTTAACCTAGGCTTCTGTATTCAGAGGCAACAGGATCAACGTTTTTGACTTCTCCAAACACGGAAACGAGCCTGTGCAATGGCGGTGGATGAAGAAAGGAATTTCTGGTTTTAACGGTTAAATACTTGTGGTGCCGCCTGGCGAATGCTTCGTCCAAGCCGTCTGTCAGTGTTTAACCCTACACGGTGCCAGCTGTACGGGAAGCGAGCGCTTTGACTCAGATTGCTCTGGCTCAGTGCCTGCTGTGTTTGCGTTGACCTTCTGCTTCTGTGGTATCTGCAGTAACCCACCCCTCAGTGAGGAGATGCTGCCCCCTGGGGACTGGATGTGTCATCGCTGTGTGATGCGCGGGAAGGTGAGCTCCAGAATTACTTGAGAATTGGATTCTGTTTCCCGATTTCTTTTATGACAGCTGTATGTCCACATAAATGTAGTAATTCAGTGGTAGCCATTGTGGTTAAGACGCTGGGCTTCTGAAACAAAATGTATAGTGAAGATGGCTAAATTAACTGAGTTTTACGTTTAGGCCATGATGAGCTGGGTTACGTCTCATGTCTGCCCTCTTCCCCACAGAAGCGGGACTTGAAAAAGGACCAGATAAACGGCTTGCTGGAGCGGCCGCTGTCCAAGCGACCGTCTTCACCCGCGACGGAGCTGGAGCTTGGTGTAGTGCGATTGGATGGCGCGGCTGGGGTGGGGACAGGGGCGCGGGCGGCTGTGGCCCAGGTCCGGCTCCTGGAGCGCAGGGCTGGCAGCCGCCCCGGCACACCCACCTCAAACGCCTCCAGTGATACGGCCACGCCCTCGGAGCAGAACGAGGAGGCAGATGAGGACCTGTTGGACGCGGAGGACGAGGCACCCGGCTCTGAGCCGGAAGGCGCCACCCCTCGCTTACGAAGGCCCTTCGAGCTCCTCATAGCCGCTGCCATGGAGAGAAACCCCACGCAGTTCCAGCTGCCCAGTGACCTCACCTGCACAACTGCTCTTCCAGGTCAGCACCAGCTCTCCCCTGTGAGCAGTAGGGCTGGGCATGTATAAGAATTCTCAAACCAGTATGAGAAAAGAATGATGAAGTGTGTTGGGTGAATGTCAGAATGTTTAAGTAAACAATCAAATATGCTTGTCGTTTCAGTTATGATTAATTGTCACCAAATAATGCATGGCAAAAATACAATAGATTGCTCTTGGCAATCGTTTATTTCTACGAAAGTTAGAAGGACCCATGTGAGACTTAAGACACTGAAGAATTCAGAATTCAGAATTTGCTCATCGCTGATCACAAAAAAATAATTTAATGCTTTATCTAGCTAACTTGGCTGCAAAAAAGTATTGCCCATTGTATACGTTATTCATTTAATAAACAATAACTCCTGCTCTTGGCGGGGGATATGGCAAAACACCATTGAGGCTAGAATGAAATTGGTATATGGTTAAAAAAAAACAACAACCCTTATGCTATTTGTCAATATACAGCCCTAGGCGGCAACATCTGAAACCGTTACGCATGAACTACAGCTGGTCACTCGACACCACAGACCTGTCCGTGTTTGGCTTGATCGGACGACTGTGGAAGTAAGCATTTTGTGTGTCTTGTGTGTCTGCGTGTATTTTCCACTCTCAGGAACCAGTAAGAGGAGAAGAAAAGAGGAGACGACGGGGAAGAATGTAAAGAAACCTCAGCACGAGCTGGATCACAATGGGCTGGTCCCACTTCCCGTGAAGGTGTGCTTCTCCTGTGGCAGGTATGAGATCCTGAAGAAGGTGCATCTGGTTTACTGGGTAGTTCTCTAGAACAGGATCTGTGATAATTCCTGTGCTTCTTTCGTCGAACATTATCACATCAATGGATGCGTGGATCAGCATCATTAAATGTAAAATACACGTGACTGGAATGGAAGCAGTGACAGCTGTGTATGTGTGTGACTAGTGCTGTTTCTTCCTACTAAAGCATTTGAAATGTCTGTCGTCTATAGGAGTTGCAGATTAGCCCCACTCATCCAGTGTGACTATTGCCCTCTCCTGTTCCATATGGACTGCTTGGACCCTCCCCTTACTGCCCTGCCGACGGGCCGGTGGATGTGCCCCAATCACATTGAGCATGTTGTGGTGAGACCCTCTGATCAGGAAAGGCTTCCTCTCATGCCTTGGTTTTTACAGCACCTTATCAAACACTGATGCCCCAAAGGCTTGAGTTGAAGTGGTGCTGAACCGTTTGGGCTGTGGTCCTGTCATGTTCTTTCAGCTGAACCAGAAGAGCATGACCCTGAGCAACCGTTGCCAGCTGTTCGACCAGTTCCAGGACCGGTTGTCCCAGCACGCCATCAAGGTGGACTTCCTGCAACGTGTCCACCGACAGAACCCGCCCAACCGCCGGGGCGCCCACCAACACGGGAGAAAAAAGCTCAAGGTAGACCTTCCCCAACCGACCACGGTCTACTTCCAAAGTACCTCAACTACAGACAAGAGCTTCAGACCTTAACTCACAGTAAAAAAAAGTAAAGCTGATCCTCCCTTAATGTTCTTAGACTGCAGTGTTTCTGTAATTGTACCCTTAGGACCCTATTTCACACAGTTCACTTGCGAGAGATTTGAATCATGGTTCACATGCAAGCAAACGCAACCTGTGTGTACAGGTGTTTTGGTAGTGGTACCGTTACTACTGTTCTCTGACTTCTGAACACCCATCTATGGCCGGGCTTAGTAAATGTGACTTGTGTTTCCTGGTAGGTCCCTGATGCTGTCAAGGCCCAGTACCGGGTTCCCCCGGCCCTGATGGCTCCTGCAGGGATCCGCAGCGGTGAGCTGATCTGTAATGGCATCCCAGAAGCCCCTTCCCAGCGCCCTACATCCCCTCAGCACTTAACCACCGAGACTGAGCAGCAGGAGGTATACCCATTGCAGTGCTGCTTAGCACCCCCTAGTGTCCACTATAGACTTTATTGTAAATCTGTGGTTTATCAACCCCTGTTCTAACTGGGTCCCCCTCCTCCCATCACGCAGTGGCTGAGAAGCGTCGTTGCTCTTCAGTGCAGCATCATCAGACACCTTTCTGCTAAGCAAACTGCTAAGCAAACTTCGTCCACATTTTGGGACTCGGAGAGGACGGAGGAGGCTGACGTCAAACCCTGCATGACCACAGAGGACCACAACACCCTCTCTCCCACAGCCTCACCCTCACCAGCGCCTTGCCCTGACCCTCGTGCTGCACCTGTCAGCCCCCAAGGGGCTCCTGTGCTGAAGGAGGTGCAGGGCAGGTGCAGCTCATGCGTGGAGGTGCCCTGTCCCAACTGCGGGACTGCCAACGGCCCTTTGGGTCCCCCTGCTGAGGCAAATGGGATCCTTGACTGCAGACAGAGCGAGCTGCAGCACAGACTGGGCGGTACCCCCCCTGTCCCGGCCCACACTGGGGTGGCTGCTGTAAAGACTGAGGATGCCACTCTCACCCCTTGTGCACAGACGGGGGCTTCTCCCTTCCCTGCCGATGCCGGCCTGCTAGCACAGTCCTTCCGGGCGCCCCTGGGGACGGCGGGCGGGCAGGCCGCCGCCCTGACCAGCCGTTGTGTGTCATCTCCAGCCGCTGGCACCCGTGCCGTCACCCCGCCAAGAGCAACCAAGGATACAGCCATGGCCAGGATGGCTTCTCCCACGCCGCCATCAGGTGAACAAACCAAAATGTGCTGCCGCGACTCACCTCCGAGTGTAGTGGTGGGGGGGGGGGGGGCTGTGGGTCAGAACCCATTCACAGACTCTATTTCAGTCCTGAAAACTTTCTCTTCCTCCCCAGAAATTGAGATGAGTAAGCTGGATGAGAAGTTCATCAAGCTCCTGGCTTGGCAGAGGATTCAGCAGTTGTTTCCCCCCAAAGTGGCTTCTCCCCCCATCAGCTGTGTTGGCATCCCTGCCCCCAACACCTCCCCCCCCAGGCCACAGGCGCCACACACTGAAGGTACTACTTCCTTCCTCTCTGGTCTCATCTCTGTGCTCCTGTCTGTCACCTCATTCACTCCTGCTGTGCCATCTGTCTCCAGTCACTCCCCCATCGTTCCCACTCCCTTCTCCACTAGATGCGTCCCATCACAGGACGAGTTATGATTGGTTCTCCTCTCTCCCTCCTCAGCAAACAGGAGCGAGGTCCAGGCTAGGGCCGTGTTCTACCCCTTAACAGGGAAGGCAGGAGCTGTGAACATGTGCTACAGGACGCTGTACATAGGAACGGGTGAGTATCTCTCTTCCTATAGTTTCAGAGGCCATGTTTGGGTCAGCTGTGCCATGCCCCCACTTTGGTTTTTACGGCCCCTTCTAAACCCCCCAATTTTACCGCAGGGGCTGACATGGACGTGTGCCTTAAAAACTACGGTCATTGTAATTACGTATCGGGAAAGCACGCCTGCATCTTTTACGACGAGGTATGGTTGATTTTTCTACATGAATTAAACAATCTCCTTTAAATTCTGAATATGTATTTAAGTTCCACTGCCATATAACATCTTTGTGAATCATTTATTACATGGGCTGCCTTGTCAGTCTACTCTGAGCAATCCTGGTTATCCTTAACTTACAAAGTAGTAGTTGGACTTTGCTTACTTACCATGTGTAAAAGTGTTGGGGTGGTAGAAATTTGAAATTAATTTTTTTGAATGGTTACCAGAATGAACAATATTGTGGCTTGCGTTGAGTGTAGGCCTGAGCCAGTTTTCACCCCCCCCAGAACACAAAGCACTATGAGCTGCTGAACTACAGTGAGCACGGGACCACCGTGGACAACGTCCTCTACTCCTGCGACTTCTCCGAGAAGAGTTCCCCTGGCCCCTCCAGCAGCCTGGTGTCCAAAGTTCAGAACATCATTCGTGAGTGTGCTGCATCGCCATGCCTTTGGTGTAGCCTTGCCTCTCTCACCATCAGGTGTAAGCCAATGGGGCCACGGTGTTGGAGGATGTCTCAGTGCTCGTCTTTGTGCTTTATCCACAGGCCACTGTAAGAAACGGAAGCAGGAAGAGGGAGAGGACGGGCCGGCGGCAGCAGCGGCGGCGGTGATGAGCTGCCAGTCACGGGGGGGACCCCGGACGATATGCGGCTGCAAGGCCAGCAGCTCCAGCCTGATTGGAGGGAGTGGAGCTGGCTGGGAGGGGACGGCGCTGCTCCACCACGGCAGCTACATCAAGATGGGCTGCCTACAGTTTGTCTTCAGCGTCACAGAGTTCGCGCTCCGCCAGCCCAAAGAGCACGCGCTCAAACTGCACCAAGCGTCTGTGCTACGCTCCAACTCCGTCCCGTAGCAACGAGCGGACCTGTACAGAACATATGGATTTTTTTTATTTTTATGTTTTTTTTAAAGTAATCAGACATTTGCATGAATGAAGTATTTTTCAGGGCTCCGGTTTTGTGGGCAAGTTGCACATAGAATTTATAATATTTTTGTTTTTTTAATGGATAACTTGAATGGTTATCTAGATTTGCATACAAAAGGGATGCTTTGATTGTCCTCAACATTCTAAACTAATAAGAAAAGTCTCAAAGTTTCCATTAAATGTGGAAAGTAAGCGAATCTTGTTTTGTGCCAGTAAGGTTTTTTTTTTTTTTTTATTCTATCTTCCTTCTCTTTAAAGAAACATTTACTCTTTATCATTTTATTTAATGTACTGTATGTGTAAATGTAGTGTTAATGTTTCTGTTGCTACTTTGGCACTTCAGGTAGCGATATAAAAATGTATATACATGCACATATGTATATTGATTTATACATACATTTTGTATGTATGCTTGTGTATATATATGTATATACGCATACATGTGTGTATACACAGACCTGAAAACAAATCAATCTGTCTTTGTTTTTTTCTTCATATGTTGAGCAAGTCCAACTCGTGGCTCCTGTGTACATAGGCCATTTTGTTGGTTTTTAAATGTGCTTCATGAACTCCACTCAGTGTTCAGCAGTGTTTCCGAAAGTGTTGTTAAACATTTTTTGAGTCCTGTTTTGTCTTTAGGCTGTGTAAATAGTGGCTATTGTTTTAGAAATCATCTGAGCTATTTCCTGTACTCTGTAAATATAAACCAATTTTGACTTTGGTGTCTGCTCGTCTTGTAAAAAACACAACAATTTTATGAAGAAATTAAAAAAAACACATTTGTCTAATTTCTATTGTAAATGCCAGGGTTACGTTTCCTTTGCAGAGTAGTTTCCCTAGGGGTGGGGTTGGGTCGAAACGTGTTGCATTGTTTACACGGTATTTAAAATCCAGTAGGTGGCGATCTTGCGTACTATACAGAGGTAGAACAACGGGCAAAAACACACCGGAGCATAAATTGAGATTTTGTAACCTAGTTTTCTTACATGTGTAGCACCTAATCTAACAGCCCAAGTTGTTAGAAATTCACAACGCTGTACAGATGCCTGTTCTTTTGCTCGTCGTTGTGGCGCTAGCAGGGCTCTATTTTGTCTTATATCATACTGTAATCAAAGGTCAGAAGTGTGAAAGTTCGGCTAGACTTCTTGGGAAGACCGTGATCGTAACTGGTAAGTTTTGTTAGTGTTTTTTATGGGGTGTTAAATCAGAAGCCGGAGGGAATGGAATGTCACGGACTATTGAAGGATTTTTGGAGAATGTTCTTTTTAGTAGTACCTCGCAGTGTTCGATAGTATCTCCATGGGTTATGACAAACCAGGAAGTTGGGCAATTTTCGTCGTATTTTTCTGGGATTTAACAAGCTCCATCTAGGGAATCGAATAGTCAGAATGATGTTCCGCTGCTGGGGTCAAGTGTCAGTATGGGACGGGTATGTTCCTTATAGTTGAAACAAACTAAGATTTCGTTCTTTCGCCTTTTAACAAAAGTCTCGTTAAAACGATACAATATGTCTAATGTTATCGGGCATTTCAATGGGTACGCTAGTGATATATTTCAACATTTTTCATGTTTTCAAGTTAATTAACCAGATTCTGATTGAACAGCTCGGTTAACTATTGGTGCATAGAGTAGCGCCTTCGGTGGACTTAGAGTCACAGTTCAATGCTCACCGATCACTGGTTACAGAAACTCATCTGTAAGACATTAGTGTTAACAACAATTAATAGTAATGATTATTAATAAATTAGAAACAAGAAAACGGACCTAGTCTGGGCTGTTCTGAAAATTGAGTGGGTCTGTCATCTAGGGGGCAACACTGGTATAGGGAAGGCCGCAGCACTTGACCTGGCCAGGAGAGGAGCGCGGGTCATCCTAGCCTGCCGGAATCAGCAGAGAGCAAAAGCTGCCGTCAATGACATAAAGAGGGTGAGAAGTCGACTGTTAATGTTTCGGAACCAGGTAGAGAGGAGACCGATAGCCTGAAGTTTTCTGTTCTTCAGGAGACCGGCAACGCTGAGGTGGTGTACCAGCACCTGGACCTGGGCAGCCTGCAGTCTGTACGCTCATTCGCTGAAACCTTCCTGAAGACTGAGCCCAGACTGGACCTGCTCATCAACAATGCAGGTGTGAAACCTTGTCCGCTCTCACTCGTTGCTTGGCTTGCGGCATTGTCCAAGCTTCAGGGCCACCCTTGTCACTGTAAGTGCTTGTTTGCCCACTTCAGGACTCATTCTGCAAGGAAAGACTGAGGACGGCCTGGGAATGATATTCGGCGTCAATCACCTCGGCCACTTCCTGTTGACCCACTTGCTGCTGGAGCGTCTGAAGGAGTGCAGTCCGAGCCGAGTGGTCAACGTGTCGTCCAAGGCCCACGAACACGGAAGAATTGATTTCGGCTGCCTGAGCGCGCACGGCGAGCTGGGCTTGGGCGACTCCAGCTTCAACCTCTTCATGATATACTCTCACAGCAAGCTATGTAATGTCCTGTTCACCCATGAGCTGGCTAGGAGGCTCCAGGGCACAGGCGTCACTTGCTACAGTTTGCACCCAGGTCAGTTTGCAGCATTACTGGGAGAGTATCTTTTAGGCCATGCGTCAACTGGAGAAAAACATTAAAATGCGATTTATGCCACTTTTCCGCTAAAAGGTTCAGCACATATCCTCAACACTGGCAACACATGGTACAAAATCACTGTCAGGCTTCACAATGCAACATGGTAAAGTCGAGAAACTGCACAGGTCTGTATGTAAATCTTTTGTATATGTATTGCAAAGCTGAAAGAAAAATAATTTCAAGATAACAAATGGAAATAAAGCTTTACAACCCTTGATATAAGGGTTATAAATATAATCGATCTCTTGATCGATAAGGTTGTTGTAGCTATCCAAACTATCCTGATTTTAAAAAAAAAGACATCACTCCCTCCTGGATGCATGTATAAAAACCCACCTCATATGTTCGGAGGCCTCTGATTGGTCACGTGACTGTTGAACGAGTAAAGCACAAGGCCTAGCATAAAGAAGCCACGAACTTGATAGTTATTCTGTCTTGCGATTTTGTGCCCTACAGGCGTGATCAAAACAGAAATCAGTCGCTACGCCTCCATCTGGTGGAAGATCTTGCTGAAGCCCTTCTCCATGCTGCTGTTCCTGGACCCTGAGGCAGGCGCCCAGACCACCCTGCACTGCGCCCTCCAGGAGGGGATTGAGCCCCTGAGCGGGCGCTACTTTTCCAACTGCCAGGTGCAGGAGGTGTGTGCCAAGGCCAAAGATGACGCTGTGGCCAAGAAGCTGTGGGAAGTGAGCGAGAGGCTGAGCGGCCTATCCTGAATGTACACTGACTCTTGTTTGTGGATTATTTTGTATATATGCATAGAGGAACATACCTCTCTTGTGCGAGCTGTGTGGCCTGCAGTGTGGAAAAGAGACGGTCGCTCATAGGATTGTAGGATATCCTGGTTGTAACTTCCCCGCCCTCCCTGTGTGTGCTGGTGGGAGCTGTAGCGATGAGCCAAGATTAAATAGCACAGTTAATTATTCCAAACTGGGTGGGAAAAAATAATTGGCCATTCCAGAAATAAACTTTGATTGCAATAAAATCCGATAAACCACACTATACGCCTCCACACGGGCTGTATCGTGTATAAAATGTGCTTTCTTTGTCTGTTATTCCTGCTTTATAGTCGGGTTTCCTGTTTAGCGTCAGAATAATCTCAAGATTTTTGATTGCTTAATCGATATGAAAACATGTTCACTTTCTTGGATGGGCAAGATTGGTTAAAATTTGATTGATTTAGTGCTTTAATGCCTCATATGATGAAAACAAAATGTACCCGCTGTCCGTTCTCAATGCCAGAGACACAGTGGTAGTCCCGTCTTGATATGGGGTACTTGTCGCAATGTGTAATTGTCTAGGAATATAACTAATGGCAGGAGGGACTTGGAGGTTGGCAACTGCTATTGAGTCATTTCTGGTTCAAAGTTCACATTATTAGTTCACAGATTAGCTGTGCCAGCATTTCATGGTGCTGACACGTTTCCACATAATCTTCCTCAAACCTGTTAGGTGAGATATTGACGTTCTTTTTCACGTAGATTTGATTGGCAGGCTACTGCAACGTCATGAATTTACAAGTTTTACAGTTTTTGAACAGAATGTATAAAACGTTGCATTGATTTACGTCTCTAAAAGAGGTATTAATGTCTTTAAATAGTTTTAACATGCCCAAACAAATTGGGTGTGAAATTAGTTTTAACTAATTATTAATTAATTAATTATTATATTTCACACACTTAAGAATATTGCATAATAAGAATATTGAATAAAATGGCATTTTAAAAATTTCTGGTTACATTTTTGTATAATAATGTTAAACCAAATTTTTTGGAAATGTTGATAAGGCCAAAGCAAATATTAAACGCAACTTAAGAATGATTTTGTGGAAATATAATATAAAATTTATCTGTCAGTCGACCCACCTGGCTGCCTTTTAGTCCATCTCTGCTGAATTTAAGATTAAAATTATCTTTATGCTCAATAGTATTGTTCAAAAAGAAAAAAACATAAATGGAAAAAAAAACTATTACCAGTGGAAGTGAATTAATATTTTTAAAACTAAATCGGGCTTTGGATGTAATTAATGACTCTTAGCCCCTTTACACTCTTGACATGGAGAGTGCCGTTATCGTTCACAGAGCTCTGGAATGGTAGAAGATTCTAATCACGCGTTAAAGAATAAACCTTCAACGGGGGAAGACTGGGTAACACACCTACCTGCAGTACTGCTCTCAACGAGAGCAGGGCCAACTAACCCCGACTAATCACACTCTCCCCTTTCAGAATGCTTACGGCCAATGCGCATCCCCAGTGACCTTTGCGTGGGGATGGCAAATTGTATTTCATAAATGCAATTTCAGTTAAACTGGCTGGGTACTGTCGTCTCAGTGTGGGTCAAGGGATTACTAAACCAAACCAGATCCAAAGGCTGGCAAAGAAGAACTCTATGCAGTCCAGTGTGGGGAACAAGTCTGGGTGTACATTTTTATCAACTTTGATTTGGTACTGAGAAGCACAAAATACACAGAGAACTGTATAAATATGGCACAGAAAACATTGTAACTTTAAATTGCACCTTGGTCTTTCTACTATTAAGTCTTCCCTTTGTACACATTCCATTGCTTTTTGTTTATTGTGATTACAAAGTGAGTTTTCCAGTGTGCTTTCTTCATCCTCTGGCACAGTTCCAATAAAAGGGTCAGAATCCTAACACTGCCCGTTCGTCTTCGAAATTATAAAGTATTCTTTGTGTGTGTATTAAAAAATTTAGTAGGCTTATTTGTATTCATATTTTTCAAAATCACTTAACCACAGCTAAGGTTTCGATCCGGTAATCATCGTATCATAGCACGAATTATTGGCTTGCTTCCGGAACATTATCGATATTCGAAACACTTCTCTTCTTGTCTTGTGGTAGAGGGACTGGTTCGGCCAGTACTCCGAGTCCAAGAATTCAGACTAAGTAAACGAAAGCGGCGAACCGGTAAAACTGGCAAGAACCGAGGTGAAGAAAATCGGCTGTTTTGTTTGAGGAGCTCAATCAAATACGCGTCTCGGGTCGACTCAAGAGGGGCGCAACACCTGGCAATTCGTCACGCGGAGACCATGATAGCTTTATTTGCTGCAGCTGTAGTTGTAGTTTTGGTTGGGGTTTATTTAGTCCTCGTGGAAACCCTTTTTATGAAGTCTAACTGCTTAAGCTCAGCAGCAATGTCCGGAAAGACAGTGATTATTACAGGTAAGTCCTTAGTCGTGTGCGGTGAGGGTCAAGTTCAGACCAAGTTAAGTGGGGTTTTTTTTTTGTTTGTTTGTTTTTTAATAATTCATTGTTTAAGAATGAATAAATAGGACTTAAAATGTTTTTTCTTTTCTGAATATTGTATCGATCTCCGTTGCTCGTAACGCGCGCATTTAGTAGGTTGGCGTATTAGCTGCTTGAGTTACTACACGTGGAGTATTACAGTTTTCGAGGTCGGAACTGAAAGTTAAGCTGTTTCTACTGGTGACGCTGTATGCTTATAGGTTCTCAGTGATCTTCCTATAAATTTGGTAATTTGGGCTTGTGTTTATTCATGTTTTCTAAAGATGGATTTATGTTGTTGCTGTGGAAGACTCATGGCGTAGTGGGGTGTCCACAAAATTGTCTTACTCATATTGGGTGTAAGGTGTTTCCCTCCACTGAACAGATGTCCTGTTTTGCATTTATAAATTTTAAATTTAGCAATTTGTTTCTATAGAGCTTGACTTGATAACTCCCACCCACTCTTTCCCTAACTGTTTCACCTACAGGGGGTAACACTGGCATTGGGAAGGCCACAGCAATAGATCTGGCCAGGAGAGGAGCGCGGGTCATCCTGGCCTGTCGGAACCAACAGAGAGCAGAGGCTGCCATTGGTGAAATCAAGAAGGTGAGATGTCAGCTGTTTAAGGTATAGGGTAGAGGCGGGCCTGTCTTGTAGTCTGAGGGTTTCTGTTCTTCAGGAGAGTGGCAACGCTGAGGTGGTGTACCAGCACCTGGACCTGGGCAGCCTGCAGTCTGTACGCTCATTCGCTGAAACCTTCCTGAAGACTGAGCCCAGGCTGGACCTGCTCATCAACAATGCAGGTGAGCCCTGGAATCGATCAGTCATGTGACTGTACATGATGCTTGCCTCTAATTTTAGATGCGCTTTAGGAAGTGGGTGCATTACTTAAGAGTAACCCTAAATTAATATTGGCCTAAATACATTTTTCAAGCCTGTCTGAATGCTGCGTTACAGGCTTGGTGGCAGACGGGCGCACAGAAGACGGCTTTGGGGTAGAGTTTGGGGTCAACCATCTGGGTCACTTCCTGCTGACTTGCCTTCTACTGGACCGTCTTAAAGAGGGGAACGGGGGGCGTGTGGTCACAGTTTCCTCAATGGCACACCGCTGGGGCAAGATAGACTTTGAGGGTCTCCTTGCCAGCAAGGACCTAGGGAGCGGGCGATACAGCTGGCAGTTCTTCCAGGCCTACTGTAACAGTAAGCTGTGCAATGTCCTTTTCACCCACGAGCTGGCCAAAAGGCTGAAGGGCACCAATGTCACCTGCTACAGCATCCACCCAGGTAAAGCATTGTGGGCTTTTATTGCCCTCTTACTTTTGGGTTTTGCTGCTTAATCCCTATCTTTGTGTCAGTAGCTGACTATTTTTTAAACCCCCCTCACACCCACATGCAGGAATCGTGAGGACTGAACTGTCCCGGAACGTTAGCCTGTGGCAGAAGTTTTTCATCGAGCCAGTAGCCCGGCTGCTGTTCCTGGACCCTGAGGCAGGCGCCCAGACCACCCTGCACTGCGCCCTCCAGGAGGGGATTGAGCCCCTGAGCGGGCGCTACTTTTCCAACTGCCAGGTGCAGGAGGTGTGTGCCAAGGCCAAAGATGACGCTGTGGCCAAGAAGCTGTGGGAAGTGAGCGAGAGGCTGAGCAGCCTATCCTGAGCGTGTCCTGGTTTAAACACTGCCAGTCTTGTGCTAATGTGGCTTTGTAATGGCTGTACTGCATATGAATGAACAAAGCTTTGTCAGGACTTTGGTTCAGCTGCCTGAGGCCACATTCTGTTCCATGTAACTGAAATGGAACTTGAAAATTTCAAGTGTTGCCTTAATCTTTCTGCTGTTGAAGGACTCACTATTCTGGTTTTGTAATCACAGCAATGCCAGCCTTGCCTTTAAAATTGGGTTATTTTTTTCTTTTTCTGCCCCATTTTGGAATAGAATAATGTAATGGAACCTTGAAAGGGCCAAAGCCTTCTGGTATGAATGTAGTCGAGTGACTCAACGTGTAAACTTTATTACTATAAAGCTAAATGTGTGCAAATGAGTCCCTTTGCCTTGCTTTGCGTTTGGTCACTTGCCATGCATGAAGTTTATTTTATTTTTTTGGCCTAGGAACTGTTTTGGTGGTACATAATTGCTTTCTACTTTAACAGGTGTGGCTTTATAGCATCTTCTATTGGCAAGGGTTTATATGGCTGGTATTTATACATCAGACTTATGTGAAGTGGGCCTTTATTTCACGTAAACCAAGTACTTTCACCCTTTAAAATCTGACCTTTGACGCGATATTACCACCCGCAATTCACGAAAAAATCAGAAGAGGGAGCTCTGGGATTTTACTTAAGTTCTTGTAGCTAAGAGGGAGTTAAAATTCCATTTCCTGATCGCAGCACAAGGGGCTGGAGAAACGTGAGTGGGACCTTCTGTGGGCTACTAAAGCGACATCATTCAAGTTAAAGCGAACTTACGAGGACGTTCGTCTCGTTCCTTCTCTGTTTGAGTAAGAGCATCGTGTGGAATAGAAGCTTGGGGCGGTATTAACTGTTATACATGTGCTATTTAATGTTGAAGGACATTGTAAAACGTTTTACGAAGTTTTTCAGAAGCTTTTTACGTATTTAATTCTGTTCGAATTAACATTTTCTCTCCTGCGATGTTAAACGGTGGAAATATATTTTCGTGGGTTTATCTTCGCGCACTTATTAATTTGCACACCACTAACTGATCTAAATTAGATGTAAAGTGTTATAATTGCATGGTACAAAAGCTGTTTATGCTGACACATTCGATTGGTGCACTGGCGTTTGTTTAATTTTTTTTTAAACCGTTCTGTGATCACCCGGTTAATTTAAGTTGAATGTGAACTGAAATCCTCGCAACCCCTGTTACTGGTATAACTTGAGCCTGAGCATGTTATTGCCAAACTTGGCTTTCAAGTGTGCCCCTTTCAAACCCCTGGTTCATGGAGCCTTGCAGTGGAGGTCCTTCTGTCACTCTAGGGCCCTGCTTTGCCTTGGGGATGGAGATGGTAGGGTCAAAGGCGTAGCCGCCTGGCGGAGGGATCAGCCCAAAGGACCTCGGGCCTCTTCTCTCACAGATGCCCTAATCAAGAGGACGGCGGTCCGCACCCCATGGGACCCTAGCGGTGAGACCAGGCTCTCCCATGAACTCCTGAAGTTAAGACTGGAAGACTTCTCTCGGACCCTCAAGGCTGGCCCTGACCTGGACAGAGAGGGCAATAGTGAGGTGGTGTTCGGGGTAGCGCCCTGCCTACTAGCCCTCGCTGGAGGTCGGAGAAAAGCGCATAGGCTCTTTGTGAAAGGGGGTGACCTAGCCTCCCAGAGGGAGGCTGTGCAGAGGGTGTGTGAGGAGGCCAAAAGGCAGGGGGTACAGATTCGGCGCACCACCAGGAAAGTGTTGGATGAGATGAGCCACCGGCGCGTGCACCAGGGCTTGTGTTTAGAGGCAAGCCCCCTGGGCTACCTCACAGAGGAGCAAACTGAAGAACCCCCAGGGGATCCCAAGACCCCCCTCTGGCTTGTCCTGGACGGAGTGCAGGATCCAATGAACCTCGGTGCCGTTCTGCGCTCGGCTTACTTTCTGGGGGTGGACAGGGTTGCCTGCAGCCTTCGCAACAGGTACTGTGATTATTCTGTTACTTCACAGGCAACGGAGCAACTCCATTATATTGCAACAGTGGCTTTGATGCTTCTGAATTCATTTTGAGACAAGCATAGTATTGTTACTACAATTGCCTTTTTACTTAAAAAAAAAAAAAGTGACTGTCTTTTCAGTTGTCCTTTGACACCGGTGGTGAGCAAAGCCAGCTCGGGGGTGATGGAGATCATGGGAGTGTATGGCTACCAGAGCCTGGCTGAGATGGTGAAGGTATCCTCAAAATGCCCAACAGGGTCTCGTTTTGTAAGGGGTTTAAAGGGTATACCAGTCACGTCCACTAGGAGGTGAAAGCAGATATTGTTTATAAAGTGTAAGGTGCCTGTGGGATTTGTTGCCCTGGCCCTTGAGAGGGGGGTGATTACCCACCACCCTGCACTTCTATGTTGCATTGGCGATGTTGTGACGTGTGGTTCTGCTTCAGGGGGATTCACTCAGAACTCGGAGTTCTATCTGTAGCCTTTGTATCGACCTCCTGGTGTCCCTCTGCTTTAGACCAAAGCCAGTGAGGGTTGGTTGGTCGTTGGGACTGTGGGGGCAGGGAACAATGATGCCGATGTCCCTGTCCTGAGCTGCTCAGATTTCCTGCTAACCACGCCCACTATACTGTTGATGGGTGAGTCTTCAGCTCTGAGCATCTTTCTTAGTGGTAAATCAGCAGTGCTTTGTACTGCTTTGACGTTTGAGAATGCTATTGCATGTGATTGAGGTCCTGGAATGATGCAGCCTGCTTCATTGTCACAGAATGTGACACAACGGGATGTCACTGTGTAGTCTGTCTTAGTCACTCTGTTTTTGTCCAGGTGGAGAGGGGGCAGGTCTGTCCCCGGAGTTGACCCGTCTGTGCAGTGTCCTGCTCACGATTCACCCCCTTCGGGAGCTGCACCCTGCCGTGGAGTCTCTCAATGTCTCTGTGGCAACAGGTACGGTGAGCAACTTGCTCCAACCCAACGTATCCAAAATGAGGTCCGTGAGTTTCCGGGAAACTCTCCTCCCTTTAGCTCGAAATGTCATGAGTCGTGCCAGTGACCTGGTGCTGACAGTCAGTTGCTGGTAAGGGGAGAACTGCAGGAGCAATGGATAAGCTATGTCAAGTTTCAAGAAGGCTAATTAATTCATTCCAGAGTGAATGACCTCTTGTTTGTGAGTCTAGTGTCAACAAAGGGTTCACTGGTGTCCCACGATGTGACTGCTGACGCTGCTTCCTGGTGCTTCTCTTTCTCACAGGCATTCTGCTGCATTCTCTCCTGTTGTCGCGGGGATCGTCCCATTGATGACCACCTGCAGTTGACACAGTGCCAGAAGACTGGATTACCGTAGTAATCTTGGGAGTGGGAGTCGGAGCCGCACCCCTTTCTGGCAGATGTGACTAACTGTCCAGCCAGTTAGCCATGACCAGATGTGTTCTGGATAATCTGGGGTTTCCCTAACAACTGTTTGGAGGGTGATGTCATCCAAAATCTGACTTGCATGTCTGCTTTGTTTTTGTATCGCCTGGGTTTTTTTTTTTTTTTTTTTGTGTGTATGTATCTTACAGAAGCCACGATCGAGGAAACAAGGAGAAAATGCTGTGCTTTGACTGTTTCCTTTGGTATACTGACTGTGTAGGTTCTTCTTTCCAGAGGGAGACTGGTAGTAGAGCATAGTGTAAATTAACAGTGAATGTACAGAATTATATTTTTAAAAATATATTCCACTCTTAAAATAAAGTCTTTGACATGCATATTGAGGTGTTTTGTTTTGAGGCAGTATGGGATGTCCTGGATTGTAGGGTAAATGTTGTTCTGTCTGTTTATTAAAATTACACTAGATGGAGCTGTGTCTTTCTTTCCCTGACCTCGTCTTAAAATTTCCTGCCTAGCTTGAGGTCACGACACAGTTTTATGTTAAACATCCACTATTAGTCATCTGGGTTAATTGGCTTTAAATTAATGCTAAACGTCAGAAACAAATATTGACATCAGTACTCTGCAGGTGTTTGAATAGCCCTGTTATTTATCTAATGTTAAATAAATGGAGGGAGTGTTCTTGGAGAGTCCTGGTATGAAGTTTCCCCCTCCGTCATCAATATCAAACACAGCTACTACTGATTGGGTGACCACTGAAGACTACGGTATGAGCAGCGTTGTGTTCCTTGTCAAATTGTAGTTAACATTTTACATGGTCAGTGTTGGAGATAATCTTTTGTTAAAACGAACAGGTCCACGATTCTTTCTTTTCACTGGATAGTCTAATCTGATGTTTGGGCCTCTATACTTGTGAAAGTCCTACGGGACTGTACGTTGTGCTACAAACTGAAGTAGAATTCTTCGTTTGTGTGACAGGTGGTGCATTCCAAGAAGATTAACTAGTCGATTGATACATTTTAGTCCCTCACACTGCAAGAGTAATGCAATAACTTTTTTTGCTGCTTAGTGCTGTACAAAGCTAGTTCATTTCACTATTTAAGTAAGCAGAAGTGCTTTGTGTGTTTGTGTAAACAATATGCATGAGAAGGCAAAGTTTGAATGATGATAAATGTACATATTTCATCATTCTGCTGCAAAATTTGGCAAGTTATGGTGCAATAAGGCATAGATAAACGCAACTGTCAATGAGACTTTTAACCATTAGCTCCGCCTACATGATTGATAAATTTAGTCACATTGTTAAAAGTTATTAATGGTCTGGAACTTCTCCACAATGCTGCCGGATAGAAAAACATGCATTTCAATGAGAAACGTGATTTAATTAACTTGACTTAAGTAATTTAAGACTCAAAAAAACAAATCATTATTCATTCAAAAACTTAAAGTAGCTATGAGGTCATGTTAATATCATTGACACACAATTCTGAAGCCTTTGTATAAAATAAGTATAATTTACTTTAATAAAGCACAGTCTGTAAAAAGACATCGAACTCGATTTACACTGTAGACACAATCAAGTGTTGATAATATCAAAATAATAAATTAATGAAATTAGGGGAAAAAACAATCACATTATTTATATATATATATAAATAATGTGATTGTTTTTTCCCCTAATTTCATTAATTTATTATTTTGATATTATCAACACTTGATTGTGTCTACAGTGTAAATCGAGTTCGATGTCTTTTTACAGACTGTGCTTTATTAAAGTAAATTATACTTATTTTATACAAAGGCTTCAGAATTGTGTGTCAATGATATTAACATGACCTCATAGCTACTTTAAGTTTTTGAATGAATAATGATTTGTTTTTTTGAGTCTTAAATTACTTAAGTCAAGTTAATTAAATCACGTTTCTCATTGAAATGCATGTTTTTCTATCCGGCAGCATTGTGGAGAAGTTCCAGACCATTAATAACTTTTAACAATGTGACTAAATTTATCAATCATGTAGGCGGAGCTAATGGTTAAAAGTCTCATTGACAGTTGCGTTTATCTATGCCTTATTGCACCATAACTTGCCAAATTTTGCAGCAGAATGATGAAATATGTACATTTATCATCATTCAAACTTTGCCTTCTCATGCATATTGTTTACACAAACACACAAAGCACTTCTGCTTACTTAAATAGTGAAATGAACTAGCTTTGTACAGCACTAAGCAGCAAAAAAAGTTATTGCATTACTCTTGCAGTGTGAGGGACTAAAATGTATCAATCGACTAGTTAATCTTCTTGGAATGCACCACCTGTCACACAAACGAAGAATTCTACTTCAGTTTGTAGCACAACGTACAGTCCCGTAGGACTTTCACAAGTATAGAGGCCCAAACATCAGATTAGACTATCCAGTGAAAAGAAAGAATCGTGGACCTGTTCGTTTTAACAAAAGATTATCTCCAACACTGACCATGTAAAATGTTAACTACAATTTGACAAGGAACACAACGCTGCTCATACCGTAGTCTTCAGTGGTCACCCAATCAGTAGTAGCTGTGTTTGATATTGATGACGGAGGGGGAAACTTCATACCAGGACTCTCCAAGAACACTCCCTCCATTTATTTAACATTAGATAAATAACAGGGCTATTCAAACACCTGCAGAGTACTGATGTCAATATTTGTTTCTGACGTTTAGCATTAATTTAAAGCCAATTAACCCAGATGACTAATAGTGGATGTTTAACATAAAACTGTGTCGTGACCTCAAGCTAGGCAGGAAATTTTAAGACGAGGTCAGGGAAAGAAAGACACAGCTCCATCTAGTGTAATTTTAATAAACAGACAGAACAACATTTACCCTACAATCCAGGACATCCCATACTGCCTCAAAACAAAACACCTCAATATGCATGTCAAAGACTTTATTTTAAGAGTGGAATATATTTTTAAAAATATAATTCTGTACATTCACTGTTAATTTACACTATGCTCTACTACCAGTCTCCCTCTGGAAAGAAGAACCTACACAGTCAGTATACCAAAGGAAACAGTCAAAGCACAGCATTTTCTCCTTGTTTCCTCGATCGTGGCTTCTGTAAGATACATACACACAAAAAAAAAAAAAAAAAAACCCAGGCGATACAAAAACAAAGCAGACATGCAAGTCAGATTTTGGATGACATCACCCTCCAAACAGTTGTTAGGGAAACCCCAGATTATCCAGAACACATCTGGTCATGGCTAACTGGCTGGACAGTTAGTCACATCTGCCAGAAAGGGGTGCGGCTCCGACTCCCACTCCCAAGATTACTACGGTAATCCAGTCTTCTGGCACTGTGTCAACTGCAGGTGGTCATCAATGGGACGATCCCCGCGACAACAGGAGAGAATGCAGCAGAATGCCTGTGAGAAAGAGAAGCACCAGGAAGCAGCGTCAGCAGTCACATCGTGGGACACCAGTGAACCCTTTGTTGACACTAGACTCACAAACAAGAGGTCATTCACTCTGGAATGAATTAATTAGCCTTCTTGAAACTTGACATAGCTTATCCATTGCTCCTGCAGTTCTCCCCTTACCAGCAACTGACTGTCAGCACCAGGTCACTGGCACGACTCATGACATTTCGAGCTAAAGGGAGGAGAGTTTCCCGGAAACTCACGGACCTCATTTTGGATACGTTGGGTTGGAGCAAGTTGCTCACCGTACCTGTTGCCACAGAGACATTGAGAGACTCCACGGCAGGGTGCAGCTCCCGAAGGGGGTGAATCGTGAGCAGGACACTGCACAGACGGGTCAACTCCGGGGACAGACCTGCCCCCTCTCCACCTGGACAAAAACAGAGTGACTAAGACAGACTACACAGTGACATCCCGTTGTGTCACATTCTGTGACAATGAAGCAGGCTGCATCATTCCAGGACCTCAATCACATGCAATAGCATTCTCAAACGTCAAAGCAGTACAAAGCACTGCTGATTTACCACTAAGAAAGATGCTCAGAGCTGAAGACTCACCCATCAACAGTATAGTGGGCGTGGTTAGCAGGAAATCTGAGCAGCTCAGGACAGGGACATCGGCATCATTGTTCCCTGCCCCCACAGTCCCAACGACCAACCAACCCTCACTGGCTTTGGTCTAAAGCAGAGGGACACCAGGAGGTCGATACAAAGGCTACAGATAGAACTCCGAGTTCTGAGTGAATCCCCCTGAAGCAGAACCACACGTCACAACATCGCCAATGCAACATAGAAGTGCAGGGTGGTGGGTAATCACCCCCCTCTCAAGGGCCAGGGCAACAAATCCCACAGGCACCTTACACTTTATAAACAATATCTGCTTTCACCTCCTAGTGGACGTGACTGGTATACCCTTTAAACCCCTTACAAAACGAGACCCTGTTGGGCATTTTGAGGATACCTTCACCATCTCAGCCAGGCTCTGGTAGCCATACACTCCCATGATCTCCATCACCCCCGAGCTGGCTTTGCTCACCACCGGTGTCAAAGGACAACTGAAAAGACAGTCACTTTTTTTTTTTTTAAGTAAAAAGGCAATTGTAGTAACAATACTATGCTTGTCTCAAAATGAATTCAGAAGCATCAAAGCCACTGTTGCAATATAATGGAGTTGCTCCGTTGCCTGTGAAGTAACAGAATAATCACAGTACCTGTTGCGAAGGCTGCAGGCAACCCTGTCCACCCCCAGAAAGTAAGCCGAGCGCAGAACGGCACCGAGGTTCATTGGATCCTGCACTCCGTCCAGGACAAGCCAGAGGGGGGTCTTGGGATCCCCTGGGGGTTCTTCAGTTTGCTCCTCTGTGAGGTAGCCCAGGGGGCTTGCCTCTAAACACAAGCCCTGGTGCACGCGCCGGTGGCTCATCTCATCCAACACTTTCCTGGTGGTGCGCCGAATCTGTACCCCCTGCCTTTTGGCCTCCTCACACACCCTCTGCACAGCCTCCCTCTGGGAGGCTAGGTCACCCCCTTTCACAAAGAGCCTATGCGCTTTTCTCCGACCTCCAGCGAGGGCTAGTAGGCAGGGCGCTACCCCGAACACCACCTCACTATTGCCCTCTCTGTCCAGGTCAGGGCCAGCCTTGAGGGTCCGAGAGAAGTCTTCCAGTCTTAACTTCAGGAGTTCATGGGAGAGCCTGGTCTCACCGCTAGGGTCCCATGGGGTGCGGACCGCCGTCCTCTTGATTAGGGCATCTGTGAGAGAAGAGGCCCGAGGTCCTTTGGGCTGATCCCTCCGCCAGGCGGCTACGCCTTTGACCCTACCATCTCCATCCCCAAGGCAAAGCAGGGCCCTAGAGTGACAGAAGGACCTCCACTGCAAGGCTCCATGAACCAGGGGTTTGAAAGGGGCACACTTGAAAGCCAAGTTTGGCAATAACATGCTCAGGCTCAAGTTATACCAGTAACAGGGGTTGCGAGGATTTCAGTTCACATTCAACTTAAATTAACCGGGTGATCACAGAACGGTTTAAAAAAAAATTAAACAAACGCCAGTGCACCAATCGAATGTGTCAGCATAAACAGCTTTTGTACCATGCAATTATAACACTTTACATCTAATTTAGATCAGTTAGTGGTGTGCAAATTAATAAGTGCGCGAAGATAAACCCACGAAAATATATTTCCACCGTTTAACATCGCAGGAGAGAAAATGTTAATTCGAACAGAATTAAATACGTAAAAAGCTTCTGAAAAACTTCGTAAAACGTTTTACAATGTCCTTCAACATTAAATAGCACATGTATAACAGTTAATACCGCCCCAAGCTTCTATTCCACACGATGCTCTTACTCAAACAGAGAAGGAACGAGACGAACGTCCTCGTAAGTTCGCTTTAACTTGAATGATGTCGCTTTAGTAGCCCACAGAAGGTCCCACTCACGTTTCTCCAGCCCCTTGTGCTGCGATCAGGAAATGGAATTTTAACTCCCTCTTAGCTACAAGAACTTAAGTAAAATCCCAGAGCTCCCTCTTCTGATTTTTTCGTGAATTGCGGGTGGTAATATCGCGTCAAAGGTCAGATTTTAAAGGGTGAAAGTACTTGGTTTACGTGAAATAAAGGCCCACTTCACATAAGTCTGATGTATAAATACCAGCCATATAAACCCTTGCCAATAGAAGATGCTATAAAGCCACACCTGTTAAAGTAGAAAGCAATTATGTACCACCAAAACAGTTCCTAGGCCAAAAAAATAAAATAAACTTCATGCATGGCAAGTGACCAAACGCAAAGCAAGGCAAAGGGACTCATTTGCACACATTTAGCTTTATAGTAATAAAGTTTACACGTTGAGTCACTCGACTACATTCATACCAGAAGGCTTTGGCCCTTTCAAGGTTCCATTACATTATTCTATTCCAAAATGGGGCAGAAAAAGAAAAAAATAACCCAATTTTAAAGGCAAGGCTGGCATTGCTGTGATTACAAAACCAGAATAGTGAGTCCTTCAACAGCAGAAAGATTAAGGCAACACTTGAAATTTTCA
Organism: Hiodon tergisus; assembly: GCA_025775045.1. NCBI lineage: Eukaryota > Metazoa > Chordata > Actinopteri > Hiodontiformes > Hiodontidae > Hiodon > Hiodon tergisus. Next base: position 32,544 of record JAOVYW010066602.1, read on the forward strand.
AGTTCCATTTCAGTTACATGGAACAGAATGTGGCCTCAGGCAGCTGAACCAAAGTCCTGACAAAGCTTTGTTCATTCATATGCAGTACAGCCATTACAAAGCCACATTAGCACAAGACTGGCAGTGTTTAAACCAGGACACGCTCAGGATAGGCTGCTCAGCCTCTCGCTCACTTCCCACAGCTTCTTGGCCACAGCGTCATCTTTGGCCTTGGCACACACCTCCTGCACCTGGCAGTTGGAAAAGTAGCGCCCGCTCAGGGGCTCAATCCCCTCCTGGAGGGCGCAGTGCAGGGTGGTCTGGGCGCCTGCCTCAGGGTCCAGGAACAGCAGCCGGGCTACTGGCTCGATGAAAAACTTCTGCCACAGGCTAACGTTCCGGGACAGTTCAGTCCTCACGATTCCTGCATGTGGGTGTGAGGGGGGTTTAAAAAATAGTCAGCTACTGACACAAAGATAGGGATTAAGCAGCAAAACCCAAAAGTAAGAGGGCAATAAAAGCCCACAATGCTTTACCTGGGTGGATGCTGTAGCAGGTGACATTGGTGCCCTTCAGCCTTTTGGCCAGCTCGTGGGTGAAAAGGACATTGCACAGCTTACTGTTACAGTAGGCCTGGAAGAACTGCCAGCTGTATCGCCCGCTCCCTAGGTCCTTGCTGGCAAGGAGACCCTCAAAGTCTATCTTGCCCCAGCGGTGTGCCATTGAGGAAACTGTGACCACACGCCCCCCGTTCCCCTCTTTAAGACGGTCCAGTAGAAGGCAAGTCAGCAGGAAGTGACCCAGATGGTTGACCCCAAACTCTACCCCAAAGCCGTCTTCTGTGCGCCCGTCTGCCACCAAGCCTGTAACGCAGCATTCAGACAGGCTTGAAAAATGTATTTAGGCCAATATTAATTTAGGGTTACTCTTAAGTAATGCACCCACTTCCTAAAGCGCATCTAAAATTAGAGGCAAGCATCATGTACAGTCACATGACTGATCGATTCCAGGGCTCACCTGCATTGTTGATGAGCAGGTCCAGCCTGGGCTCAGTCTTCAGGAAGGTTTCAGCGAATGAGCGTACAGACTGCAGGCTGCCCAGGTCCAGGTGCTGGTACACCACCTCAGCGTTGCCACTCTCCTGAAGAACAGAAACCCTCAGACTACAAGACAGGCCCGCCTCTACCCTATACCTTAAACAGCTGACATCTCACCTTCTTGATTTCACCAATGGCAGCCTCTGCTCTCTGTTGGTTCCGACAGGCCAGGATGACCCGCGCTCCTCTCCTGGCCAGATCTATTGCTGTGGCCTTCCCAATGCCAGTGTTACCCCCTGTAGGTGAAACAGTTAGGGAAAGAGTGGGTGGGAGTTATCAAGTCAAGCTCTATAGAAACAAATTGCTAAATTTAAAATTTATAAATGCAAAACAGGACATCTGTTCAGTGGAGGGAAACACCTTACACCCAATATGAGTAAGACAATTTTGTGGACACCCCACTACGCCATGAGTCTTCCACAGCAACAACATAAATCCATCTTTAGAAAACATGAATAAACACAAGCCCAAATTACCAAATTTATAGGAAGATCACTGAGAACCTATAAGCATACAGCGTCACCAGTAGAAACAGCTTAACTTTCAGTTCCGACCTCGAAAACTGTAATACTCCACGTGTAGTAACTCAAGCAGCTAATACGCCAACCTACTAAATGCGCGCGTTACGAGCAACGGAGATCGATACAATATTCAGAAAAGAAAAAACATTTTAAGTCCTATTTATTCATTCTTAAACAATGAATTATTAAAAAACAAACAAACAAAAAAAAAACCCCACTTAACTTGGTCTGAACTTGACCCTCACCGCACACGACTAAGGACTTACCTGTAATAATCACTGTCTTTCCGGACATTGCTGCTGAGCTTAAGCAGTTAGACTTCATAAAAAGGGTTTCCACGAGGACTAAATAAACCCCAACCAAAACTACAACTACAGCTGCAGCAAATAAAGCTATCATGGTCTCCGCGTGACGAATTGCCAGGTGTTGCGCCCCTCTTGAGTCGACCCGAGACGCGTATTTGATTGAGCTCCTCAAACAAAACAGCCGATTTTCTTCACCTCGGTTCTTGCCAGTTTTACCGGTTCGCCGCTTTCGTTTACTTAGTCTGAATTCTTGGACTCGGAGTACTGGCCGAACCAGTCCCTCTACCACAAGACAAGAAGAGAAGTGTTTCGAATATCGATAATGTTCCGGAAGCAAGCCAATAATTCGTGCTATGATACGATGATTACCGGATCGAAACCTTAGCTGTGGTTAAGTGATTTTGAAAAATATGAATACAAATAAGCCTACTAAATTTTTTAATACACACACAAAGAATACTTTATAATTTCGAAGACGAACGGGCAGTGTTAGGATTCTGACCCTTTTATTGGAACTGTGCCAGAGGATGAAGAAAGCACACTGGAAAACTCACTTTGTAATCACAATAAACAAAAAGCAATGGAATGTGTACAAAGGGAAGACTTAATAGTAGAAAGACCAAGGTGCAATTTAAAGTTACAATGTTTTCTGTGCCATATTTATACAGTTCTCTGTGTATTTTGTGCTTCTCAGTACCAAATCAAAGTTGATAAAAATGTACACCCAGACTTGTTCCCCACACTGGACTGCATAGAGTTCTTCTTTGCCAGCCTTTGGATCTGGTTTGGTTTAGTAATCCCTTGACCCACACTGAGACGACAGTACCCAGCCAGTTTAACTGAAATTGCATTTATGAAATACAATTTGCCATCCCCACGCAAAGGTCACTGGGGATGCGCATTGGCCGTAAGCATTCTGAAAGGGGAGAGTGTGATTAGTCGGGGTTAGTTGGCCCTGCTCTCGTTGAGAGCAGTACTGCAGGTAGGTGTGTTACCCAGTCTTCCCCCGTTGAAGGTTTATTCTTTAACGCGTGATTAGAATCTTCTACCATTCCAGAGCTCTGTGAACGATAACGGCACTCTCCATGTCAAGAGTGTAAAGGGGCTAAGAGTCATTAATTACATCCAAAGCCCGATTTAGTTTTAAAAATATTAATTCACTTCCACTGGTAATAGTTTTTTTTTCCATTTATGTTTTTTTCTTTTTGAACAATACTATTGAGCATAAAGATAATTTTAATCTTAAATTCAGCAGAGATGGACTAAAAGGCAGCCAGGTGGGTCGACTGACAGATAAATTTTATATTATATTTCCACAAAATCATTCTTAAGTTGCGTTTAATATTTGCTTTGGCCTTATCAACATTTCCAAAAAATTTGGTTTAACATTATTATACAAAAATGTAACCAGAAATTTTTAAAATGCCATTTTATTCAATATTCTTATTATGCAATATTCTTAAGTGTGTGAAATATAATAATTAATTAATTAATAATTAGTTAAAACTAATTTCACACCCAATTTGTTTGGGCATGTTAAAACTATTTAAAGACATTAATACCTCTTTTAGAGACGTAAATCAATGCAACGTTTTATACATTCTGTTCAAAAACTGTAAAACTTGTAAATTCATGACGTTGCAGTAGCCTGCCAATCAAATCTACGTGAAAAAGAACGTCAATATCTCACCTAACAGGTTTGAGGAAGATTATGTGGAAACGTGTCAGCACCATGAAATGCTGGCACAGCTAATCTGTGAACTAATAATGTGAACTTTGAACCAGAAATGACTCAATAGCAGTTGCCAACCTCCAAGTCCCTCCTGCCATTAGTTATATTCCTAGACAATTACACATTGCGACAAGTACCCCATATCAAGACGGGACTACCACTGTGTCTCTGGCATTGAGAACGGACAGCGGGTACATTTTGTTTTCATCATATGAGGCATTAAAGCACTAAATCAATCAAATTTTAACCAATCTTGCCCATCCAAGAAAGTGAACATGTTTTCATATCGATTAAGCAATCAAAAATCTTGAGATTATTCTGACGCTAAACAGGAAACCCGACTATAAAGCAGGAATAACAGACAAAGAAAGCACATTTTATACACGATACAGCCCGTGTGGAGGCGTATAGTGTGGTTTATCGGATTTTATTGCAATCAAAGTTTATTTCTGGAATGGCCAATTATTTTTTCCCACCCAGTTTGGAATAATTAACTGTGCTATTTAATCTTGGCTCATCGCTACAGCTCCCACCAGCACACACAGGGAGGGCGGGGAAGTTACAACCAGGATATCCTACAATCCTATGAGCGACCGTCTCTTTTCCACACTGCAGGCCACACAGCTCGCACAAGAGAGGTATGTTCCTCTATGCATATATACAAAATAATCCACAAACAAGAGTCAGTGTACATTCAGGATAGGCCGCTCAGCCTCTCGCTCACTTCCCACAGCTTCTTGGCCACAGCGTCATCTTTGGCCTTGGCACACACCTCCTGCACCTGGCAGTTGGAAAAGTAGCGCCCGCTCAGGGGCTCAATCCCCTCCTGGAGGGCGCAGTGCAGGGTGGTCTGGGCGCCTGCCTCAGGGTCCAGGAACAGCAGCATGGAGAAGGGCTTCAGCAAGATCTTCCACCAGATGGAGGCGTAGCGACTGATTTCTGTTTTGATCACGCCTGTAGGGCACAAAATCGCAAGACAGAATAACTATCAAGTTCGTGGCTTCTTTATGCTAGGCCTTGTGCTTTACTCGTTCAACAGTCACGTGACCAATCAGAGGCCTCCGAACATATGAGGTGGGTTTTTATACATGCATCCAGGAGGGAGTGATGTCTTTTTTTTTAAAATCAGGATAGTTTGGATAGCTACAACAACCTTATCGATCAAGAGATCGATTATATTTATAACCCTTATATCAAGGGTTGTAAAGCTTTATTTCCATTTGTTATCTTGAAATTATTTTTCTTTCAGCTTTGCAATACATATACAAAAGATTTACATACAGACCTGTGCAGTTTCTCGACTTTACCATGTTGCATTGTGAAGCCTGACAGTGATTTTGTACCATGTGTTGCCAGTGTTGAGGATATGTGCTGAACCTTTTAGCGGAAAAGTGGCATAAATCGCATTTTAATGTTTTTCTCCAGTTGACGCATGGCCTAAAAGATACTCTCCCAGTAATGCTGCAAACTGACCTGGGTGCAAACTGTAGCAAGTGACGCCTGTGCCCTGGAGCCTCCTAGCCAGCTCATGGGTGAACAGGACATTACATAGCTTGCTGTGAGAGTATATCATGAAGAGGTTGAAGCTGGAGTCGCCCAAGCCCAGCTCGCCGTGCGCGCTCAGGCAGCCGAAATCAATTCTTCCGTGTTCGTGGGCCTTGGACGACACGTTGACCACTCGGCTCGGACTGCACTCCTTCAGACGCTCCAGCAGCAAGTGGGTCAACAGGAAGTGGCCGAGGTGATTGACGCCGAATATCATTCCCAGGCCGTCCTCAGTCTTTCCTTGCAGAATGAGTCCTGAAGTGGGCAAACAAGCACTTACAGTGACAAGGGTGGCCCTGAAGCTTGGACAATGCCGCAAGCCAAGCAACGAGTGAGAGCGGACAAGGTTTCACACCTGCATTGTTGATGAGCAGGTCCAGTCTGGGCTCAGTCTTCAGGAAGGTTTCAGCGAATGAGCGTACAGACTGCAGGCTGCCCAGGTCCAGGTGCTGGTACACCACCTCAGCGTTGCCGGTCTCCTGAAGAACAGAAAACTTCAGGCTATCGGTCTCCTCTCTACCTGGTTCCGAAACATTAACAGTCGACTTCTCACCCTCTTTATGTCATTGACGGCAGCTTTTGCTCTCTGCTGATTCCGGCAGGCTAGGATGACCCGCGCTCCTCTCCTGGCCAGGTCAAGTGCTGCGGCCTTCCCTATACCAGTGTTGCCCCCTAGATGACAGACCCACTCAATTTTCAGAACAGCCCAGACTAGGTCCGTTTTCTTGTTTCTAATTTATTAATAATCATTACTATTAATTGTTGTTAACACTAATGTCTTACAGATGAGTTTCTGTAACCAGTGATCGGTGAGCATTGAACTGTGACTCTAAGTCCACCGAAGGCGCTACTCTATGCACCAATAGTTAACCGAGCTGTTCAATCAGAATCTGGTTAATTAACTTGAAAACATGAAAAATGTTGAAATATATCACTAGCGTACCCATTGAAATGCCCGATAACATTAGACATATTGTATCGTTTTAACGAGACTTTTGTTAAAAGGCGAAAGAACGAAATCTTAGTTTGTTTCAACTATAAGGAACATACCCGTCCCATACTGACACTTGACCCCAGCAGCGGAACATCATTCTGACTATTCGATTCCCTAGATGGAGCTTGTTAAATCCCAGAAAAATACGACGAAAATTGCCCAACTTCCTGGTTTGTCATAACCCATGGAGATACTATCGAACACTGCGAGGTACTACTAAAAAGAACATTCTCCAAAAATCCTTCAATAGTCCGTGACATTCCATTCCCTCCGGCTTCTGATTTAACACCCCATAAAAAACACTAACAAAACTTACCAGTTACGATCACGGTCTTCCCAAGAAGTCTAGCCGAACTTTCACACTTCTGACCTTTGATTACAGTATGATATAAGACAAAATAGAGCCCTGCTAGCGCCACAACGACGAGCAAAAGAACAGGCATCTGTACAGCGTTGTGAATTTCTAACAACTTGGGCTGTTAGATTAGGTGCTACACATGTAAGAAAACTAGGTTACAAAATCTCAATTTATGCTCCGGTGTGTTTTTGCCCGTTGTTCTACCTCTGTATAGTACGCAAGATCGCCACCTACTGGATTTTAAATACCGTGTAAACAATGCAACACGTTTCGACCCAACCCCACCCCTAGGGAAACTACTCTGCAAAGGAAACGTAACCCTGGCATTTACAATAGAAATTAGACAAATGTGTTTTTTTTAATTTCTTCATAAAATTGTTGTGTTTTTTACAAGACGAGCAGACACCAAAGTCAAAATTGGTTTATATTTACAGAGTACAGGAAATAGCTCAGATGATTTCTAAAACAATAGCCACTATTTACACAGCCTAAAGACAAAACAGGACTCAAAAAATGTTTAACAACACTTTCGGAAACACTGCTGAACACTGAGTGGAGTTCATGAAGCACATTTAAAAACCAACAAAATGGCCTATGTACACAGGAGCCACGAGTTGGACTTGCTCAACATATGAAGAAAAAAACAAAGACAGATTGATTTGTTTTCAGGTCTGTGTATACACACATGTATGCGTATATACATATATATACACAAGCATACATACAAAATGTATGTATAAATCAATATACATATGTGCATGTATATACATTTTTATATCGCTACCTGAAGTGCCAAAGTAGCAACAGAAACATTAACACTACATTTACACATACAGTACATTAAATAAAATGATAAAGAGTAAATGTTTCTTTAAAGAGAAGGAAGATAGAATAAAAAAAAAAAAAAAACCTTACTGGCACAAAACAAGATTCGCTTACTTTCCACATTTAATGGAAACTTTGAGACTTTTCTTATTAGTTTAGAATGTTGAGGACAATCAAAGCATCCCTTTTGTATGCAAATCTAGATAACCATTCAAGTTATCCATTAAAAAAACAAAAATATTATAAATTCTATGTGCAACTTGCCCACAAAACCGGAGCCCTGAAAAATACTTCATTCATGCAAATGTCTGATTACTTTAAAAAAAACATAAAAATAAAAAAAATCCATATGTTCTGTACAGGTCCGCTCGTTGCTACGGGACGGAGTTGGAGCGTAGCACAGACGCTTGGTGCAGTTTGAGCGCGTGCTCTTTGGGCTGGCGGAGCGCGAACTCTGTGACGCTGAAGACAAACTGTAGGCAGCCCATCTTGATGTAGCTGCCGTGGTGGAGCAGCGCCGTCCCCTCCCAGCCAGCTCCACTCCCTCCAATCAGGCTGGAGCTGCTGGCCTTGCAGCCGCATATCGTCCGGGGTCCCCCCCGTGACTGGCAGCTCATCACCGCCGCCGCTGCTGCCGCCGGCCCGTCCTCTCCCTCTTCCTGCTTCCGTTTCTTACAGTGGCCTGTGGATAAAGCACAAAGACGAGCACTGAGACATCCTCCAACACCGTGGCCCCATTGGCTTACACCTGATGGTGAGAGAGGCAAGGCTACACCAAAGGCATGGCGATGCAGCACACTCACGAATGATGTTCTGAACTTTGGACACCAGGCTGCTGGAGGGGCCAGGGGAACTCTTCTCGGAGAAGTCGCAGGAGTAGAGGACGTTGTCCACGGTGGTCCCGTGCTCACTGTAGTTCAGCAGCTCATAGTGCTTTGTGTTCTGGGGGGGGTGAAAACTGGCTCAGGCCTACACTCAACGCAAGCCACAATATTGTTCATTCTGGTAACCATTCAAAAAAATTAATTTCAAATTTCTACCACCCCAACACTTTTACACATGGTAAGTAAGCAAAGTCCAACTACTACTTTGTAAGTTAAGGATAACCAGGATTGCTCAGAGTAGACTGACAAGGCAGCCCATGTAATAAATGATTCACAAAGATGTTATATGGCAGTGGAACTTAAATACATATTCAGAATTTAAAGGAGATTGTTTAATTCATGTAGAAAAATCAACCATACCTCGTCGTAAAAGATGCAGGCGTGCTTTCCCGATACGTAATTACAATGACCGTAGTTTTTAAGGCACACGTCCATGTCAGCCCCTGCGGTAAAATTGGGGGGTTTAGAAGGGGCCGTAAAAACCAAAGTGGGGGCATGGCACAGCTGACCCAAACATGGCCTCTGAAACTATAGGAAGAGAGATACTCACCCGTTCCTATGTACAGCGTCCTGTAGCACATGTTCACAGCTCCTGCCTTCCCTGTTAAGGGGTAGAACACGGCCCTAGCCTGGACCTCGCTCCTGTTTGCTGAGGAGGGAGAGAGGAGAACCAATCATAACTCGTCCTGTGATGGGACGCATCTAGTGGAGAAGGGAGTGGGAACGATGGGGGAGTGACTGGAGACAGATGGCACAGCAGGAGTGAATGAGGTGACAGACAGGAGCACAGAGATGAGACCAGAGAGGAAGGAAGTAGTACCTTCAGTGTGTGGCGCCTGTGGCCTGGGGGGGGAGGTGTTGGGGGCAGGGATGCCAACACAGCTGATGGGGGGAGAAGCCACTTTGGGGGGAAACAACTGCTGAATCCTCTGCCAAGCCAGGAGCTTGATGAACTTCTCATCCAGCTTACTCATCTCAATTTCTGGGGAGGAAGAGAAAGTTTTCAGGACTGAAATAGAGTCTGTGAATGGGTTCTGACCCACAGCCCCCCCCCCCCCCACCACTACACTCGGAGGTGAGTCGCGGCAGCACATTTTGGTTTGTTCACCTGATGGCGGCGTGGGAGAAGCCATCCTGGCCATGGCTGTATCCTTGGTTGCTCTTGGCGGGGTGACGGCACGGGTGCCAGCGGCTGGAGATGACACACAACGGCTGGTCAGGGCGGCGGCCTGCCCGCCCGCCGTCCCCAGGGGCGCCCGGAAGGACTGTGCTAGCAGGCCGGCATCGGCAGGGAAGGGAGAAGCCCCCGTCTGTGCACAAGGGGTGAGAGTGGCATCCTCAGTCTTTACAGCAGCCACCCCAGTGTGGGCCGGGACAGGGGGGGTACCGCCCAGTCTGTGCTGCAGCTCGCTCTGTCTGCAGTCAAGGATCCCATTTGCCTCAGCAGGGGGACCCAAAGGGCCGTTGGCAGTCCCGCAGTTGGGACAGGGCACCTCCACGCATGAGCTGCACCTGCCCTGCACCTCCTTCAGCACAGGAGCCCCTTGGGGGCTGACAGGTGCAGCACGAGGGTCAGGGCAAGGCGCTGGTGAGGGTGAGGCTGTGGGAGAGAGGGTGTTGTGGTCCTCTGTGGTCATGCAGGGTTTGACGTCAGCCTCCTCCGTCCTCTCCGAGTCCCAAAATGTGGACGAAGTTTGCTTAGCAGTTTGCTTAGCAGAAAGGTGTCTGATGATGCTGCACTGAAGAGCAACGACGCTTCTCAGCCACTGCGTGATGGGAGGAGGGGGACCCAGTTAGAACAGGGGTTGATAAACCACAGATTTACAATAAAGTCTATAGTGGACACTAGGGGGTGCTAAGCAGCACTGCAATGGGTATACCTCCTGCTGCTCAGTCTCGGTGGTTAAGTGCTGAGGGGATGTAGGGCGCTGGGAAGGGGCTTCTGGGATGCCATTACAGATCAGCTCACCGCTGCGGATCCCTGCAGGAGCCATCAGGGCCGGGGGAACCCGGTACTGGGCCTTGACAGCATCAGGGACCTACCAGGAAACACAAGTCACATTTACTAAGCCCGGCCATAGATGGGTGTTCAGAAGTCAGAGAACAGTAGTAACGGTACCACTACCAAAACACCTGTACACACAGGTTGCGTTTGCTTGCATGTGAACCATGATTCAAATCTCTCGCAAGTGAACTGTGTGAAATAGGGTCCTAAGGGTACAATTACAGAAACACTGCAGTCTAAGAACATTAAGGGAGGATCAGCTTTACTTTTTTTTACTGTGAGTTAAGGTCTGAAGCTCTTGTCTGTAGTTGAGGTACTTTGGAAGTAGACCGTGGTCGGTTGGGGAAGGTCTACCTTGAGCTTTTTTCTCCCGTGTTGGTGGGCGCCCCGGCGGTTGGGCGGGTTCTGTCGGTGGACACGTTGCAGGAAGTCCACCTTGATGGCGTGCTGGGACAACCGGTCCTGGAACTGGTCGAACAGCTGGCAACGGTTGCTCAGGGTCATGCTCTTCTGGTTCAGCTGAAAGAACATGACAGGACCACAGCCCAAACGGTTCAGCACCACTTCAACTCAAGCCTTTGGGGCATCAGTGTTTGATAAGGTGCTGTAAAAACCAAGGCATGAGAGGAAGCCTTTCCTGATCAGAGGGTCTCACCACAACATGCTCAATGTGATTGGGGCACATCCACCGGCCCGTCGGCAGGGCAGTAAGGGGAGGGTCCAAGCAGTCCATATGGAACAGGAGAGGGCAATAGTCACACTGGATGAGTGGGGCTAATCTGCAACTCCTATAGACGACAGACATTTCAAATGCTTTAGTAGGAAGAAACAGCACTAGTCACACACATACACAGCTGTCACTGCTTCCATTCCAGTCACGTGTATTTTACATTTAATGATGCTGATCCACGCATCCATTGATGTGATAATGTTCGACGAAAGAAGCACAGGAATTATCACAGATCCTGTTCTAGAGAACTACCCAGTAAACCAGATGCACCTTCTTCAGGATCTCATACCTGCCACAGGAGAAGCACACCTTCACGGGAAGTGGGACCAGCCCATTGTGATCCAGCTCGTGCTGAGGTTTCTTTACATTCTTCCCCGTCGTCTCCTCTTTTCTTCTCCTCTTACTGGTTCCTGAGAGTGGAAAATACACGCAGACACACAAGACACACAAAATGCTTACTTCCACAGTCGTCCGATCAAGCCAAACACGGACAGGTCTGTGGTGTCGAGTGACCAGCTGTAGTTCATGCGTAACGGTTTCAGATGTTGCCGCCTAGGGCTGTATATTGACAAATAGCATAAGGGTTGTTGTTTTTTTTTAACCATATACCAATTTCATTCTAGCCTCAATGGTGTTTTGCCATATCCCCCGCCAAGAGCAGGAGTTATTGTTTATTAAATGAATAACGTATACAATGGGCAATACTTTTTTGCAGCCAAGTTAGCTAGATAAAGCATTAAATTATTTTTTTGTGATCAGCGATGAGCAAATTCTGAATTCTGAATTCTTCAGTGTCTTAAGTCTCACATGGGTCCTTCTAACTTTCGTAGAAATAAACGATTGCCAAGAGCAATCTATTGTATTTTTGCCATGCATTATTTGGTGACAATTAATCATAACTGAAACGACAAGCATATTTGATTGTTTACTTAAACATTCTGACATTCACCCAACACACTTCATCATTCTTTTCTCATACTGGTTTGAGAATTCTTATACATGCCCAGCCCTACTGCTCACAGGGGAGAGCTGGTGCTGACCTGGAAGAGCAGTTGTGCAGGTGAGGTCACTGGGCAGCTGGAACTGCGTGGGGTTTCTCTCCATGGCAGCGGCTATGAGGAGCTCGAAGGGCCTTCGTAAGCGAGGGGTGGCGCCTTCCGGCTCAGAGCCGGGTGCCTCGTCCTCCGCGTCCAACAGGTCCTCATCTGCCTCCTCGTTCTGCTCCGAGGGCGTGGCCGTATCACTGGAGGCGTTTGAGGTGGGTGTGCCGGGGCGGCTGCCAGCCCTGCGCTCCAGGAGCCGGACCTGGGCCACAGCCGCCCGCGCCCCTGTCCCCACCCCAGCCGCGCCATCCAATCGCACTACACCAAGCTCCAGCTCCGTCGCGGGTGAAGACGGTCGCTTGGACAGCGGCCGCTCCAGCAAGCCGTTTATCTGGTCCTTTTTCAAGTCCCGCTTCTGTGGGGAAGAGGGCAGACATGAGACGTAACCCAGCTCATCATGGCCTAAACGTAAAACTCAGTTAATTTAGCCATCTTCACTATACATTTTGTTTCAGAAGCCCAGCGTCTTAACCACAATGGCTACCACTGAATTACTACATTTATGTGGACATACAGCTGTCATAAAAGAAATCGGGAAACAGAATCCAATTCTCAAGTAATTCTGGAGCTCACCTTCCCGCGCATCACACAGCGATGACACATCCAGTCCCCAGGGGGCAGCATCTCCTCACTGAGGGGTGGGTTACTGCAGATACCACAGAAGCAGAAGGTCAACGCAAACACAGCAGGCACTGAGCCAGAGCAATCTGAGTCAAAGCGCTCGCTTCCCGTACAGCTGGCACCGTGTAGGGTTAAACACTGACAGACGGCTTGGACGAAGCATTCGCCAGGCGGCACCACAAGTATTTAACCGTTAAAACCAGAAATTCCTTTCTTCATCCACCGCCATTGCACAGGCTCGTTTCCGTGTTTGGAGAAGTCAAAAACGTTGATCCTGTTGCCTCTGAATACAGAAGCCTAGGTTAAAACCATTCTGGCTTTGAGAATGGTCCCGCCTGCAATTGTGAAATGCTTCCACCAGTTTAAACAATCAAAATATTTGATTTTTGATTTGATATTTGACATGAAAGCCATTAACATGAATTAAAATGCTCAGAAGTGCAACCCTGAACAAAGTTCCCCTTCCCAACAAAGCAGATTAAGTGTAAGTACTTGAGAACATTACAACAGACATGGTAAAATAGATTTGAATCTTGTAAAGGTAAAAACAAACCAAAAAACAGAAGTGCTATGTGGTTATGCTAGAGCCTCTGGTTTAAAAAGGGGAGGCAGCATAAGAACCTCAGGCCTCTGTCTGAAGTAATCCAGTCAAATAAGAAGACAGAGGCTCCGCCTCACTTGCCCTCAGGCCGTATCTCACCATCGCCGTTGGAGGAGCAAACCACCTATTGACCAATCAGCGTCTCAAGTCTCACATGGGTCCTTCTAGCTTTTGTAGAAATAAACGAGACTGCCAAGAGCCTCAGCTAAAAAGATAAATACATTTTTTTTAAACATGGTCCTCGCAGCAGAATGCCTTGGTTGTGTAGCTGGTTGAAGTGGCTGAGGAATTTCAAGTCTCTAAAAGCAGAAAGTCCGGATCAACAATCACACAAGAGTCTGTAGGTTTTTCCATTTACCTGGCCAGATAACAGATTGGTATTTTTTTTAAAACCCACCCACTACCAAGGAGAACTTAAGCTGTATTCCTCACCGATATTTACCCGCCCTAGCAAGGAAACCGGAGCAAGGAAACTAGCAAATGAAACGATTAGCTCGTTGAGCTAAGGCTTTTGCTCCAGGAATTAATCTTACTCTTGTCCTCGACTCCAGGGACTGACATCACTATCTGTAGTGAGCATGTTAATTTAAAAATAAAATCAGCATATTGTGCAGCCTTAGGTTAAACTTTGCTGCTCATGATTACACATTTTACACAGGCTCCACACTCAAGCCACAGCCCTGCCCCCCACCTCAGAGAACCAATCACAAAAATATTAAATGCACTAGCAGATGATCACAGTAACAAGACAGCCACAGGCCTCGGCAATACTGAACGCATTAGCGCAATTGGCAATTCCAAATTGGGGCAAAAAAGACAAACATAAACACATGTTTATATTCAAGTTCAACTGATGTAAATGTTCAAAGTACAAAATCTCTCATTATCAGAAGAAAAGTTATTCCTGTTGATCAACTCTGTCCTAGGTTATTCCAAACATGCTGGGTATTTGACAAGTCACCATTACTAATCCAGTCCCAACCGCTAAAGCAAATATGAGGGTAAAAGTCTGTCTATGCAGCATCCCTGCCTTTAAACGAGTTATGAAATGGCCATGTCGCCCCCTAGTGGAAAATGTGACGATGTACAGCACAGTCATCAGGTTTTCAAACCACACCGAATATTGTTGCCTATAAAATGTGGCAAATTCAATCCAACTAATAATGCAATTAAACTAAGTTTCAATGTAAATGAAGAATGGGTCGGCTGTAGCAACACTTGGTCACAGTCTCCCTTTTCACCTGTTTTTTACGGTTTCTTATTTAAAGTGTTTATAAAACGAAAGGGGAAAACACACACGGATACCATGCTGGAAAATAATTAATTATCACTGTACATAATGAGCTACTGATTAAGAACTGACTATTTCCTCCCCTAGTAAGAAGGTAATCTCATCTTGATTGGTTGTGCATCACCTGTTTCAATTTCATACTGCTGCAAATGTTCATTGCTTTATACGCCCTGCATTACAAGCCATAACGTAAAAAAATGGCAAACTGTCTGTACAGAAATTTCCCGACAGGCTTTCGGTGTATTGCCGCGTCAAATGTATCTAAACTCTCCTATTACTGTAAATGTACTTAGACAGCCAGCTATACGTGCCATTACTTTTTTCGGCGGCGTGTGAAAGTGGCTGTAAAATATGAACCTTGAACAGCTCCACAGTGTTTAAGTAAACCTCAATAGTATTAAACAACACTGTGTCGATATCGCAATAGTTAAGATTGCATTTTATCCACAAATTCATAAAAATGTCGGCAAAATGGCGCTTGAGCAAAAAAAAAAAAAAAAACCACACACGGTATTTAAATGGAGGTCGCCATATTGTAAACACAGGCACAGACGAGCGCAGCCCAGCCTCAATTGGATTTTTTTTTTTTTTTTAGTTCGTTTAGCTGCTCAGACAGTCACGGTCTTAGTGGCCAAAATTATTATTATTATTTTTTTAATCTGTTGCGTTTTTAGCACGAACACATCGTGCGGATGGTAAAGCACATTTTTAAAACAAATACTTAATATAACTAACCTATCTATGAGAATGGATTGTACCATTCCTACAGAGCCGTCCTTTGTGTTCTCATTGACAAGTCGTGTAAAACCACGGTGAGCTCAAAGCAAAAGTCTCGCAGAATCAAGTATTTAAGCTTGCCAGTTCCTCGCACCAGCTTGGCTATAGTATTGCTCCAAAAACAGTCCGAAATCTCGATTTACCGTCACCCAATGCTTTATATCTTGGTGAAATGGGAACATTTAGGTTAAAATGTTGCAGGATACAATATCAGCATACCAGCATTGCAAGTGGAAGGCGGCAGGACAATAATCACAGCAAAGCAGGTCCCCTCCCTCTCGGCAGCTGTCACAGGTATCGTGGTTCGTCGCCCTGCCGCTTCTCCGAGAATCTTTTTCGGGTCTGCGACTTCTTTTTTCGCCGTCCTCTGACTTTGGGGGAGCGAGCAAGGTTTGGATTTGCTAGAGTGATACAGAAAAAGGTTGGCCACGTACGTTCATAGGTAGCCATGAGCGCAGAAGCATTTTTCGTTTGCATCAAATGATCATTAGTACTTACTGTGATGGTATTGACTAAATATTTTGGTTTGCAGTTTTTAAGGTAGCTATTTAGCTGAATTGTTAGTTGTGAGTCGGCCACCTAAGTTTTTTTGACGCTTCAGCCTTTCAATCGTACTCTCAGCCCAAAGATAACTATAGCGAGCGCACAACTCAAATTAACATGCAGTCTGGCCTTTACAGCTGTCATAACGGGAGGACAACTACAGTCAGAATTTAATAGAACGTGAATCTTGCTTGTCAGCAAAACTTTCGCCCAATTAGCCAGGTTTCACGTTTAGAAACAAGTAACGTGTCAAATGACTCGCAGGACTTCGGAAGTTGCACGCAACCTGCCTAGTCACGTCCGGTCAATGGTACAAAATGCCTCAGTTAATATCAGGACATCGGAGACCTGGCGAAATATCTTTACGTGTTTTCAAGCCTCACCTCCATTAGGCCCCCAGACGTATCCAGATCGTATACAACCGCTGGGGTCTCCATTTTGTCCCACATTCATACAGCAGTCTGTTGTCCTGCTTCGAAATGAATCCTTTCCAAAGGAACAATGACTCGAGGGCCAATATCCAGAGCCCGTGCAATTCTTCCCACAACGCCACCTTCCAATTGGGACAGGCAATGTATTCTTTTAAAAGGTTGGTACTTGGCTTCAACAACGGAGTACTCTCAACTCGATGCAATACAAATATCGTCACAAGCCTTTTCTTCTCCACAATTCTCAAGACAGAATCCCTTCAGTACCACGTTACCCAACTCAAACAGAAAAACGATTTGCTTAATTGCCAGTTCGACGAAAGCTTTCTATAGTAAACCACAGAAATGCAGTGTGGCCTTTGTGAGGCCTAACCTACACGGTGCCTGTTTCTACTCCACCGGTTGTAGCTGGTGGTAATAAAGATGCTGTCGAAAAAAGCGACACCGTTGCCTTCCATAATAAATCCAATACAAACAAACCTATACACAGGATAGGTTAAAAAAAAAAGGAGCGCGTCTGGAAAAGAGCGTCCTTCTGATGTTCTGTTGCTCAGCGACAGTAGTGAAATCGTGGGGTTATTGTTTTTGTTATGGATAAATCCTGTGCATCAATCCAAACACTGCTAGCTATATCCTCTCCATGGAGTTGGCGCAAACTTGAGTGGAACGACATCTGGGCATGCGCTCTCGCGTAATGTCGGGTGAAGCCCAAAGTCGGCCATCTTGGTAAAGGTTCGGTTTGGTATTAAAAACTAAAAAATTTATTCTACGAATTTCAGTTTTCTATATAAATAAATGCATGTCGATTGATGGTTCTATTTTAATTAAATATATTGAATTAATATAAATATCTAATATAAATATCTGCTGCAGACTTCCTGCGCCCACTTCAAACACGCTTGCGCACCCGTTATCGGCCAATATTTACGTTTGGGCTCAGATTGGCTTTGACACGTCATACGGTGCGTCCGGACTAATCACGTTCATGTGCGTTTTGGGTTCGCCATATTACTGATGGAGAATACCAGTTATCGTGATGAGCTGTGTTATTTTGATTTTTTTAAAGATAGCATTGCATGCTATAGCACAGCACTTACGGTCCCGAATATGTATTTTCCCCTCAGTTTAGAATGTGCTTCCATATGTACCCATTCCTTCAACTAGCCACTTTGCGGCCCCAAATGACTGACGGTTCCGGAGACTGGGGAGAATATATTCTGGGATCGATTATCGATCGGTGTTTCATGATACTTTTTTTTGTTTTAAAAAATAAGCATTTTTGTAAGTCGTTTTTTAACCACAAGTTTTGTGTTAAAATAAAACAATTTCTAGAACGCATTATTTGTCCACGCTTTAACATTTAAGCGAGGTTTTTACAACGAAAGTGCGAGTCTCGCAACGACCTGGCATTTTCATGATGTGTGCACAAATCCTGTCTCCGACCAAATGCGCATTGACGTAATCATTGTAGAGCACTGAAAAAAACGAATATTTTAGCGTATACAGAAGCCATATCACATAAGTCTTTAAATGTAGTATATATTGGACTTGGTAAAAAACTGGACGAAGACGGACCGACATAAATGTTTATGAACGGGACACTTTTCCTGTTTCGATCGCCTTAAAAATACCGCCAATCCCATTGTCTACCTAAATTAGACATGGGTAGTTATGAACCATACGTTTTCTTATATTTTATGTAAAAAAAAAAAAATCATTGATGTCCGTCCAGTCTCGTCAAGTTTTCTGGTGATCTGCGCATATGTGCAACGTGGGTTAAATTTTTAAAAATATTTTTTCCCCGATAATACGTAATTAGCAGTTTGTTTTATGCATATTATGATTTTGATACACAAATCTACATGTGAATTAGCTGACTGGGTGTATGAAGAGTTGAAAGATATATTTAAATAAAGTATTTATGTTGTTTTACCAGCAAGGAAATTGTATTGTATGCAACCTCTTCGGTGGCAATAATAGTCTTCAGATTACGTCCATGAACTTCGGATAAATCAGAATATAAGGTTTGTTCAAGTTAGATATGAATTACCGTAACTGCATTTGCTTAAAACGTATACAAAGTATACAGGTAGGCCTACCTGGTACATCTCCAGAATAATCGTCTGGCTAACGTTGTCACGTTTCTAAACTTTTAACAATAGGCAAGATTGGACACAAAGTTGATTAGTACATTTCAAGTTCAATGTTAAAATGTGGTGCAGTTTTGACCTTCGGCATGCTAACGTTACTTACTTAGCCAACATTAGCCACCCAGTCTTTCTTTTTAAAAAGGTAAAAACTATTTCCAGTTATATAAAAGCAAGCTCTGATGTTAGAACATAAAACGAAAGTTATCAAATGCTTGGCACAGCTTGTTATATTAGAATTATAGGATAGGTATTTTTTATTAATAATGTAGCGGGGATGGCTAGGTGCGCTATCCCCTACCAATGGGATATAGCCATCCCCGCGGGGGCTGCCGGGAAGCCTCACTGTAAGGACTTAAAAACCTGTAAATAGTCTGTTTTAAGTGCCGGTTGTGTTTGGCGAAAATGTTGAGTTGTTTGTCTTTGTTCAATCGATTGTTTCTATGAGGTTCTGTTCCCTCACTACCGATCGTGATTGTTATGGCGCGTGAGGGCTTTTGTGTGTTTCTGTGAACCTGTCAGTTCCTTGCACTGCCTGATCCGCCTTTCTAAAGGTAGTCGCGCATGTGCGAAATAAAGAGCATAAATTCCTATTAAACAGTGTCAGTCTCGTGCGTGAAACCACGCAGAGAAGTAGCTCTCTTGTAAAAACGCTACAATAATAAGAATGTTGATGATGATGATGATGATTCAAAGCAGTTGTTGGCAGATCCATGGAAGATAGGTCTGTGCACGCAAAAAAGTAATTCTTAAGTATATCCCGTGTTTTTCTAAATATTGTCATCACATTCAGTAATACAATGTAGAGTTACCAGCAAGAAAACCAGCAAGTCAGTTTTGTATCACTTAAGTTGAAGGGAAGTCTTTAAAAACCGATCTTTGAAAAGACCTCAGATCAGAAGTTGAATCCCACCTTACAGACAAGCGTAGTGAATATAAAACCAGTTTGAACAGGTAGCAACTCTTCAGAGTGTTTCACAGAACTAGGGCATGTGATTCAGTTTGTTTTTATTGTCCTCAGTTTAAGACCTAAAGAGAGGCCGGACATACAAAAGACTGCCTACATGATTAAAAACATATCCCCTCTTGTACTAGGTTACTTTCCGAAACAGTACTCAGAACATGTTGCAAGTTATTCTGTTTGTGGGACCAAAATTGTTATTATGTCTTTTAACGGAGGCTTCTGCTTGTTCCAAGTGCACCAAATATTTAAATTATTATAGTCTACATGAACATTCAAATTGTATTATTGGTGTTCTTTTTAGGTTTATCACTTTCTGTCAGTTTCTCACTTCTAACTGCCGGGAGGTTTTTGGAAGTATATAGAATACAGAAAGTAGCCACACCTTTAATATCCCATGTATACAGTCTACATTGAAGCCCAGTGAGATGAGAAAATAGATATATCTATATCTTCCCATGCACATTTGGATTTGGCTTGTAGCGTTTAAGAAAGTTATGGGCCTGAAATGGATACAATTATGCAGGTCAGAGAAAATTATCAACAACAATGTTACATTAATCAGATTTTGTTGGATATTCTCATACATAGTTCAGATTCGTGTTGCTATTTCCTTATCATACAATAATTGGCAATGTGTGAGAGGTGGAATACGCTTGCAAGCAGAAAACACCACAGGTGTAACACTATGAGTGACGGGGAGTCTGATCACTGAATGTTTTACGCCATTTTATAACAACTTTTCTTTTGCTGGTATATTTACAATGAGTCTGGGGTTCAACCCCGCTATGCAGATACCTGATGGTCCCAATGTTGATGACGTAATTGTAATAGCAGAATTTAGAAAGTGGTCCCTCTTGAGTCACTGTAGAAATGTTTCCATTCATCACAGGCCTCAGATTTTCTTTAAGTTATTGAAGGCGTATTCCAGCTAATTGTGGTCCACTATATTGGCAAAACCATTGAATCATCCTGTGAAATCCCTAAGAAAATTAATAAAAACTTAGTGTTCTCTGATGGCAAAGTTATGTTAAACTTCTGTGCTTGCTTTCAGGGTGTAAAATGCACAAACACTGAAGCTTGGCCGTCCGGGCTGAATCTCCATCGAAGAAATGTCATCTTATCCAAGCTCTCTTTGTAGTGCTGGCAAAACCTCCCCTGTAGAGAGGAAATTTACGGCAGGGCAGTTGGAGGAATAGATGGGAGGAGGAGCCCAGCGATTCATGGAAGAGATAAAAGGTACAGAGGCATTTCCATGAGGCGAGGAGATGGGCTCGTTCCCTGGTTCCGAAATGTCCCTAAATGGAAACCTCGTACTCTCTGGTCTCCTGTAAATCCAGACACAAGCGCTTGTCAGGGACAGTTGCACAGGACGTTAGAGGTACTGCTAAGTGTGCAGGACAACAGATGGGCTCTTTCATAGTATGATCCTTAGAGCTACTAAAACATTGTTAATCCCAGTGACAATAAACCACAGCTGAGATGCCAGACAAGTTAAACTAAAAGTAATACAGACAATGAAATATCGTCACTATAAAGGTTTTAAGCTACAGTGTTTGAGAAGCTGGGAGCTGGGATAAAGCAGCCATGGTCCCTGCTGGTGGGGCTGCTTGTTTCCCTGTGGGTGACAAACTGACCTGGTAGCACGCATGGCCGATGTGATGGCAGCAGTGAGAGTCAGGTCATGGGACAATGGCAAAGGCAGGCAAACTCCTAGAGATCAGGATGCACAATGGCGGGGATGGGGGTAATCTAATGGTGACACATGACTCTTTGCGGTTGGCCTCACCTCGTTGTTCTTCAGGGTGTGCAGTGGCGAAGGGACACACAGACAGAGCCATTAGCAATCAGAGGGTGAGCACAGGGGCTGATGGGAATGGGGGTGGGGGACCGAGTGTCTCGTCACATGAGCACAGGATGGAAGTGGGGAAAGAGAGTGAGAAAAGCACTGCACCTTCAGGTATCCCAGGGTTTGAGGGCCTTCTCAGAATCCCTCATCCCCATCGGCTTCTTGGGAATTTTCCCAATATTAGAAAAATCATGAGGGAACATTATCTTTAAAACTTTTATTGTAAATACAACACCTGACTCTGCTGATACCATTAAGATCACTATAAAAATGTACTGCTGCTTAAATATATCACTTTATGAACAAGGCATGGACCAACAAGAAGTGTCAGGTCAGCATCAACAGGCTAGGAATCAGATTTTTACTACACACTTTCATGCTGCATGCTTGCTTTGAGGATTCAGTGCATAACATTAGAGTATCCTTTGAATAGTGATGTAACTGATTTTGAGTTTAACACTGCCATACTGCATGAACAGAATTATATTCAACGAATGTAAATAAAATAAAATTTAAAAAACCCAGTCATCAAAATATAACTACATGCATACCCAAAACAAAACTTCCCAGATCACCTATATCATATAGTTGGATGCACTTTGCATCCACAAGCTTTTGTTTTGTTTAACATTGTATTTATAAAATCCTTTGAGGTATACTTTGAATATGCAGCAAATTTGATAACCAAAACATTGCTGTGTGACAGAACAAATGAGATTTAATGGAGGTGTGAAACTAATGCGCAGGGCTCTCCTGTGTCACTTGTGACAAGAGGGCAACTTGACACAATAAATAAAAAGTTTGAAACAGTAATCATTTTAAGAAGCTGCTAAATAATAATAATAATAATAATAATAATACTAATAATACTAATAATAATAATAATATAGCTGCAATTAAGAGGATAAATCCACACGCAAGGGGCAGGGGAAGGTGAAAATTCCAACATGGTGAAAAGTATATTTGAAGTAATAAAATTTGTTTCTTAAAGTATCGGCATGTTCTGATGTCTCGTGCTTTACATACATACGAGTGTTGGGCAGATATTCCAAAAGTTTTTTGACTGAATTTGTATTTTATCCACAAATGCTGTAAATTGAATGTCTTATTGCAGCCTTGTTTTTTTACATGGCAACTTTATTTGGATTTCTTGAAAGAAGCCTCACATAATATGGTGGTTCCACTGGATTAATAGGTTAGCTGATGGAATGTTGTCACTGCAATAAAAATGGTCTGGTGTGCAATTATATGGTGGGTTAATAGGTTATCTGATGGAATGTTGTAACTACAATAAACATGGTTTGGAAGGCACTCTTTTTGCTGGAACTGCAACAAAAGCACAGTTGTTTACCAATTCCAATAAACAGGAATTGGGTGAAGGCGGAACTACCAAGGGCCAGGGAGGTAAGAGCCAATCGTGATAGGAGGGTAAAAGCTATATAATGGGTAGTAAAACATTGTGTTGATGCTGTGGCCACCTCCCATTAGAGGAAGGGCAGGTATATTTGAATTGTACTAAAG